>JASPKZ010007475.1:67500-117500 GCA_030220185.1 Diploptera punctata | reverse complement strand
TTCTGTGGGGGCATGTACATTTACAATTATAAAATCATGTCGTTTACCCTTTAGAATTATGTATGATATCCTATCACTAACAAATTTAATATCTCGGATAACGGATAGGATCCTCCTTCTGACTAAAAAACCCGTTCCAAATGCAGGTCTTTCTGCACCCCCATAGTATAATGCAAAGCTTCCTGATTCCTGACTACCTTCTCCTGGCCACCTAACTTCCTGTAAAGCGACTATATCCAAGGGCGATTTATCTAATTCCCGCGTTAATATCTCTAGTGCCCCGCTATTGTATAAAGTCCTAACATTCCATGTTCCTAGGAACATGTCCCTGTGTTTGAGCCTTTGGCATGGGTTCCCTGAAGTAGTCCCCGCCCGGAGAACCGAATGGGGGACTATTTGACCTCCGGAAAATTTTACCCCAGATGAACCCATGTCCGCATTTCTTGACGGTTATATTTTTACGGTGAAAGATCGTCACTCTTTCGCCCAAGGTACTTTTTTCGTCTGGCTTATCACCTTCGACCAGTCCGGCATGGGTAACCCTATCGGCAGCAATGCTACCGCCGGCATAGTTCTCAGGATCATTTAAGCACGCAAGCCACTCCACCACGACAAGGTAAAGATACCATGGAGGGATTATTATTATTATTATTATTATTATTATTATTATTATTATTATTATTATTATTATTATTATTATTATTATTATTATTATTATTATAGGCTAGGTCTATATCTCAGTTCACGGGTTGAGTGAAAGACAAATCTTACCTCTGCCAGTTTAAATCAGTTTTTTTATTAATATTAATAAATCAAATTTGTATTGATTAATAATAACTTCATGTGTTAGGCATTTCTGCCTGTTTCGGTCCCAAAAATACTATACGCTTTGGTTCATCCATCTTGTCAGTAGTCGTCTTTGATTCCTCCGTTCTTTGGCTTTGTATAATAAATAGTGTCTCTTTCGCTACATGCCTATTCTAGGCATATAGGTCTATTGGATCCCGGTTTAAATGGCCTGTCCATTTGTTTATATTCAACTATTTTCACGTAAGTTAAAAATATTTAATTCTTGCCTTATTTCATTTTTTTATCTCTTAATTTATAAGCATGTAATAATAATGGTTGAGTGGTAGACAAGGCCTTAAGACCTTAACTCTGCCAGGTAAAATAAAGCTATTATTAATAATTAACTTACTGGTGATGTCGAGTTGGGAGACATAGGTATAAGCTCTCCATATATCCCTATCCTGAAAATAAATAATGAATTCATGTCGAGATAATGATTTCCAATCATTCCTTATACAATGTACCTCCTTCAAATCATGGCTATTGATATTTTCCTATATTTTCTTGACCAATCTACTGGTTTTTTCCCCCATAGCTTTCCTACAAGAAGTTTTCGTGCCCCTATTTCATTCCCTATTCGTGCCATATGCCCTGCCCGTCGCAGCTTATGAGACTTGACTGTTATTAATAGGCTACATCTGACGTCCCATAAAGAGTATGTAACTTTCTGCAATGTAGTCTGTTCGTCTGTTCATGGATACACATTTTCCAAAGCATTTATTCTCAAATTCTCATGTTCCTTTCTCCTTTCTTAAAGTAAGATACCATTTTTCGCATGGAAGAATGAAAGAATAGTCCAACCATATTATATGTTTTTAATTAAAAAAAATTAAGAGGAGCTGGTATGGCCAGAGTCCTATAGTGTAATTATATGTATCATACGTTTGCAGAGTTGAATCTATATTTATTTCCGCACTTAATTGCTTTTTTCTAATTACACTGGTCGATAAGGTTTTCTTTACAAAAAATCTGATTAGTGAATCTAGTGCATTTTTCCATACTGAATTCAGATATGTAGTCAAAATTTTTCATCAGGCATAGTATTTTTGTGACAGCTACTTTTTTAAATTGACTTAGCATTCTCTTTGACCTGTCATAGGAACATTTACCTTATATGTAGCGATTTTATTCAAGCTGTATTTAAGGGCTGTCTCTGATGAGCACGGTGAGCGTTTTCATCAGCAAATTTCCACAATGGAAAAGAGGTACCAAGGCAAGTGGAGTTCTAATATGCTTGCTGACTACTGTTGGACCAAGAAGAGAGATGTTCCAGATGCAAAATATGCCTGAAAATCACTAACTACCACTTTCTAGGTAAGTCAGAATGAGTTAGAGTTAGATGAAGTTTATTAAACATCATAAAAATTAAAAAAAAAATGTAAATGAATATCACAGAACACTCTTGCCTGATAGGAAAAAAACTGAAATTGTATTTAAATTCAGGATGAAAAATACTTCTAAAATCTCATATTTTTACTCTTGTGAAAGAAAAAAAATTCATTTTTTGTCGACCAGTGTTGTTGTTTCTAGGTATATGAATTCCGCCACTTCTTCAAAATTTCCCTCATTTCTTGTTAAGTGGTCATTTAATAGTTTATTTTTTTATGTGTGACAATAGTTTTATTGATATTTATTTCCAGCCCCAGTTCCTTAGTATTATTTAACATAGGCCTATATGTAGAATGTGTAAGTTGGTTTTATTTCTACTACTGTAATTATTATTATTATTATTATTATTATTATTATTATTATTATTATTATTACTATTATTATTATTATTATTATTATGCCTATTATTATTAGGCATATTAAATATAATAGAAAATATACCAGACTTTCTGTTACAACTTTTTTACTGTTTTAATTCCATCGCAGAGAAATGAAGAAACATAAGGGCTGCTCGTTTTTTATTATTTGTTGAACTGACTTGATGGTAAATAGAATTGTTCCGCAGTAGGATTCATTCCTTCAGATGTCATTTTCCATTTCCTTGAGCGTTATTATTTTTTCTTTCTGCTCTTGGATTAAGGAGGACGACCTGGTTCATTCATTGGCCTGTCACAAACAGAGCAGCTCTAAAAAGATGAATCATGGAGGCTCTTTCTAATCTGCGTATTTCCTCTATAATAAAACGCTTCTGTCCTACAATCCCAAAGCAAAGCATTTAGGTTCATATTCTAGTAGGCCTATAGGTTAAAACCTATTTATGTAAACCGGCGGTTTAATAATGTAAAAAGATTGCGATCTGTATTTCAGGAGTGAGTCGACATAAATTTAAGTAAAGAAAACGAAAAACACACAATTATTGTAGCAGTGTGTGAAAAATTAACTGAGGAACACATAGGCCCATATATATATATATATATATATATATATATATATAGGAACTTCGGGTAATTTGGACCCCTGTTTTGAATGTGTTGTTTTCCTTCTTTTAATTAAGGGATTTGAATTTTGTTTAATTACAGTGGTTATCATTAGTGTTGTAACTATGAAATAGCACTGTTATTTTATTCAAATATGGATACATCTTCATAATTTATAACTTTTTTACATTACAAGAAAGGTCCACTTTAACCTTCATATTCGGATAAAGTGGACCCCAGAGTCCATCTTAGCTTTTAGTCTATTTTTAAGTTTATTTACTCTATTAATTTATACAGACATGCACAGATTAATATCAAAATATTTATAACTGATCATAATTAAAAGCGTTGATATTTATTTAATGTTTTGAAAAATTATTGTTGATTATAACATATCCACGTCATTCAACTGCAGAAAGCGAGTATCTTTGGGTTTGTAAAATTACAAGATTATGAAATAAAATTAATTAAGTGAATGGTTTTTACAGATAGCATACTCATTGATAAAATATACGTATTCGTGTAAAGTGGACCCAGGTCCTCGTGGAGGTCCACATTAACCGGATTCCTTTGTTATATTTAATTATTTTATACAGCCACCATGTCACATAATATCAAAACAAACCCGTCAGTATATTAAAACAGCAACTACATAATATAATATATTTAGGAGTTTTTCAACATTTGTAATATTCAATAGCAGAGATTAAGAATCGATTCTTAGCTTGAAAAACTTTTAAAGTGACCATTTTCATAAATACCACAAATAAACCCTTCTTCGCACAAAGAAAAAACGAAACTGGCCTTGAACCCATCAAAGTCGATGAGGGGAAGAAGTTAAAATATTTTATGTTCGATGGCAGCACCAATTAAAGAAGATATTAACAGGGTCCACTCAAACAGAAGGGTCCACATTACCCGTAGTCCCTATATTGGAACAATCGAGAAAAAAATAATTCTGCATAACCGCAAGTTATTATTGAGTACTGTTGTAATTTTACACTAAATTTAAATAATTTCTACTACTTATTTTCCATTGGTTTATTAAAATATCAAATACATTAAAACCAATGTGTCTTAATAGGATACATTATCAATTTAAGGGTTAATTAATTTTCCTACAGTTTGATTACGACAAAACAAACATGGGAGCTGCTAGATCTTTTTTTTTATTTGGGGGTTTCAGTCAAACCTCCACTTCTAATAATAATAATAATAATAATAATAATAATAATAATAATAATAATAATAATAATAATAATAATAATAATAATAATAATAATAATAGTAATAATAATAATAATAATAATAATAATAATGATAATAATAACAATAATAATAATAAATTATTTTATTTTAGCTGGCAGAGTTATAGCTTCACTGCCTTGACTACCATTCAACTAGGTTAGGAAAAAATAAACAGAATTAGTCTTTTATCTAAATTGCAATAAACATAAAATATTACATGGTAGGTTATATCTACAATACAGTTATTATCTACAATATATGTTGATTTACTCTAGATTTAACGAATGCAATATAAAATTTAGGCCCTACAAGATAGAATAATTAAAAACTACTAATGACATGGAATCAATTTAATTCTGAAGAAAAATTAATTTTAACAATAAGTAATTGTTTAGGCCTAAGCGTAACTTAAAAGTGTCAAGTATGCGCAAACCCTCATATCTTAAGGGAGGGAATTCCAGGAGAGTCAGGAGTGGAATTAGAAAAGGTGATGTGGAGAGGGATTGTTAGCATCTTGTGAACCTAGTGTCAACATTTTGATAAGAAGATAACTTCCCAAAATTAACTAGGAGTGTAAGAGTGCAGAAGCTTGAAAAGAAGTGAAAGTGAGTGCAGTTTACATCTGTCGCTTAGACGTAACCAAGAGAGATTATTAAAGTGTTCGGAAATATGATCATAACGGCGGCTGTTAAAAATTAAACGAACGCAAACATTATGAACACGCTGCAGTCTCTGCGATAAGTCAAAGATTAGATCTACTAGTTTGTTTATCATTTCGAATTATTCTATTAACTTGGGTAATGACCAAAAAATTACAAAGTAGAATATAAAGCGTAAAAATGAACTTCCTAAGAGGAACAAAAGGCTGTACAAGAATGGATCGGATAAAGAATGAAGATATAAGAACAGAGTTAAATATATATCCATTGAATGATAAAATCAAGAATGTAGAGAAAAATGGTTTAGACATGTAGAAAGAATGAATGTAACAAGATTACCAAAAGCAGCATTTAACTACAAGCCAAGAGGTTCAAGGAATGTAGGATGGCCAGTGAAAAGATGGATAGAACAACTGTGAGGCGGAACAGGCATTTTACCTAGCCCGTGAAGTGAAGAAGAAGAAGAAGTAGAAGAAGAAGATTATTCTATTGTTTGTCGTTGTATATTGCTTTCCATGCAGCCCTTGATCTTACGGAGTAAAGTAGAGAGACATTTTAACTTATCTCCCTTGGGTGGTAAATACCAAATCAGAACAACATAGGCCTAATATTAACCATAGCGTGGGTGGAATAAGATAATTAAAATCTACATAATTACACTGGTCAACATGATTTTTGTCTCATTGTATTAAGGCAGTTTTTTATCGTGTTTTCAAATATGTATTTGGAATTTCTCCATCGCCCATAGTTTTTTTTTTAATTTCAATTTCAATTCATGGATTTAAATAATTATTTTTTTAATAAGCGTTTTTTTCGTCCATTTATTATCTTGGCGCAGTGAGCGATGAGCACGGGGAACACTTTCATCAGGAGATTGCAGTTATTGAAAATATATATCAAGGCAAATGGAATCCTAATATGCTGGCCGATTATTATTGTTGGACCATCAAGAGGGATGCTCCACAGGCAAAATATAGCAGAAAATCGTCATTTTTTACTTTCTAGGTGAGTTCGAATGGTCGGATATTGTGTAGTTACGAATGTAGAAAATATTAAAGTGTTTAAAATTATAAATGCCTGTCTCTCGGAAACCTTGCGTGATAGAGAAAACCCGATATCATATTTGAATTCAGGAGAAAAAAATACCATCATAATCACATATTTTTCTTTCTGAGACAAAAAAAGTTTCTTTTTTGTTGCTCAGTGTTATTAAAGTGTTCAGAAATATGATCAAAACGGCGCGCCGTTAAAAATTAAACGAGCGCAAACATTATGAACACGCTGCAGTCTCTGCGACAAGTCAAAGTTTACGTCTACTAGTTTGCTTGTCATTTCGAATTATTCTATTGTTTGACAATGTATATTGCTTTCCTTGCAGCCCTTGATCCTACGGAATAAAGTAGAGAGACATTTTAACTTATCTCCCTTGGGTGGTAAATAGTCAAATCAGAACAACATAGGCCTAATATTAACCATAGCGTGAGTGGAATAAAATAATTAAAATCTACATAATAATTTGAAGATATAATCCATGCATATATTGACTATGAAACCCCATTTAATCACGTATTGTAAAGAAGAATCGCCAGTTACCGAATTAAAACCTTTATATCATTCATATTTTAAATTATTTTATTATGTGTATCATCCGTTCCTAATCCGTTATGGTTCACGCCTTCAATATACCATTTATTACAGTTATTCATCTATCTTTTATAGTTATTATAAGACCTTTATCTGGTGTCATCCCTTTCATACAGCTCTTTTGTACTTAAGTTGTGTGAAACACAATGAATTATAAGCCCTTCCTCCCTTCGCGTATCGCCATTATCTTTTTTTTTTTACAAGTTTACAATTTCATAGCACATATGTCATCGATTCTATTTCTACATTCATGCCGAAGCAACTTTAAATTCACCAACAAGTTACCAATATTTCTCTGACAGTATAAGAAATCAATCTAACTCAGGTTACATATTACCCAGTATTCTTAGATCGTCCACCGCTGTGGTCACGCAGCGGGCCCGGGTTCGATCCCCGGTCGGGGCATTTTTCTGGGTGAGGTTTTTATCGGGGTTTTTCCTCACCTGTAAGACAAATGCCAGGAAAACTTTAAGACCCAAACGGTCCCCGAAATCATATGGCCATCATCATCACCCTTCACCGGTGTGGAAAGCAACGGGAAGCTGCCACACCTACAATTCCCTAGTAAAGCTGCAAGCATAGCATGAAAATGCTATAATTACAGTGAAGGACCTGCCTTCGGGTAGAATTACTATGGATGGATGGATTCTTAGATCCTAAGTTCTAACCTTCGTATATCCTATTTACTCTTAAAGTGGAATTTTGACGAATAAAATTATATTTTTAAGGGGATTCTGTCGTAAAGAAGAGTAAAAAGTAACGCATGATCAAAAAAATTATATTTCTGATCCTAATTACCTGAAATTATTACAAATGTTGTGTTAATTAAGGGTACAATTAGCTATAAAATTATATATACATAGTAAATCTACCCGAGGGCAGGTCTTTCACTGCAATCATAGCATTTTCATGCTATGCTTTGCAGCTTTACTAGGGAATTATAAATGTGGTAGCTTCCCGTTGCTTTCCACACCGGTGAAGGATGTTGATGATGATGGCTGGATGATATTCGGGGACTATTGGGCCCTAAGCTTCCTGACATTTGTCTTACAGGTGAGCAAAAATCCCGAAAAAAACCTCACCCAGGAACTTGTTCCGACCGGGAATCGAACCCGGGCTCTCTGCATGACAAGGTAGCACGCTACCTCGAGACCACAGCGGTGGTAGGCCTATCAGTCTGAAAATTCAGTTTAATGATTTTTGCTTTCATTTATAATTAGGCCTACCCTTTCAATATAACTGTAGTTTCTATCTTGTTTTTTACCTACTATACAATTTCGAAACTTGATTTTTTGTTTCTATATTATACACTTTAATTGTTTTCCTTCTCTATTCTCAACTTTTTTTTTCACTTTTAGCAGATTATGTTTTGGTAAGTTTATTTAAATAAAAATAAATTCAGTCTGACGTAATTTTTAAATAATCAAAAGATTGGCCATTGCAACGTGAATTGAGATAGCGTTCAATTTTCGCATTCTGTAGAAAATTTGGTAGTTAAAATTTAACTGCAAAAATACATTATACATGGTAAAAGGACAACCGCTGAAAAGTGGAAAGACCCTCAATCGGAAATACATTATATATATATATATATATATATATATATATATATATATATTATATTGTAGATTTTTGCGGATGGTAACTGCTGTTATTAGGTATATTGTGTTATTCTACATTCATTTAAGTAATTTATTTTCGTTCATTTTCTTCAGTTTCATAAAAAATATTAAACAAATCAATATCTGAAGTGTACATTGCTAATTTAAGGGTTAATAACTGCGCTGCGATAACATTGAGCAACAAAAAAGAAAAAAATTTTATTGTCTCAGAAAGAAAAATATGTGATTCTGATAGTATTTTTTTCTCCTGAATTCAAATATTATATCGGATTTTCTCCATCACGCAAGGTTTCCGAGAGACAGGTTTTTATAATTTCAAACACTTAAATTTTTTCTACATTCGTAACTACACAATATTCGAACATTCGGACTCACTTAGAAAGTAAGAAATGACGAATTTCTGTTATATTTCGCCTGTTGAGCATCCCTCTTGATGGTCAAACAATAATCGGCCAGCATATTAGGATTCCATTTGCCTTGATATCTCTTTTCCATAGCAGAAATCTCCTGATGAAAATGTTTCCCGTTTTATTTTACAATGAACAAATGGACGAAAAACGTTTATTAAAAAATAATTATTTAAATCCATTAATTGAAATTGAAATAAAAAAAATGTGGGCGATGGAGAAATCCCGAATTCATATTTGAAAACACGATAAAAAACTGCATTAAGTAGAACTATTGGTACTCATGAGACAAAAATCATGTTTACCAGTATAATACAAAGGTCTTCATTCTCTAATGAAATATTCTGATGCTGTTAATAATTGTTATGACTTAAATACTGTATGTTGATAAGATAAGTACAGAAAAGAATAATGGCTTTGCAATGAAGGACAGAAGAATGCATTAATTAATTATAACGTTAGGAATAAATTGTATGTAAAATATATCTATAAATTATAACATGTTGAATTATAGCCTAAAAGATCAGACATTGAACTCAAGCACAACAAGGGCAATGGACGGAAGATTGCTATTCAAATAACATAAAGGATGGAAGGTAAAACGGTTTTAATGTTGTTAAACATGTTTTGTGATCCGTAACATAAAATGTCATTTAGTTGACAATATCAAAATGACTTGAAAAATATCGATGTCTTTAAAGAGAACCTCCGAAACCCTTTTCTAGTTCACAAACCATTACATCCCCCTTAGAAAAAACAAGTACTAGAACCCTTGCTTTTTGTAGATCACATTGGTGTGAAATTTAACGCCTTCAATGCATTCCATTTAAATGTTTTCAAGCAGATAAAATGTACAGCCATATATTTCGAATGTAGATTCTAGTGCAAACGGCAGTCTGCAGTATTTCTAAGAAATAGTCTATATAAAAAAGCACAAATAATAATTGCAGCAAAATCTGACGAATACTTTATAATAATAATAATAATAATAATAATAATAATAATAATAATAATAATAATAATAATAATAATAATAATAATAATAATTATTATTATTATTATTATTATTATAAACTATTGGTCAGATTTTTGCTGTATTCATTATTATTATTATTTTTTTTGTGATCCCACTACAGGCCTCAGGAGGCCTCTGGGGTAGTAGGAGGTTAAGGCTCCCACTTTTTCTTGACAATCGGCACTTTATGTCAGCCGGGTTGTCAACCCTGCGTGACGGCCGCCTTTACCCCAGAACAAGCGTCTGGTACTCATTTCAGTTAGAGGCTGAGTCGACCCCAGGGCCATAGTGCCGCCAGAAGGTTTGGGTCAGTTTAAAAATCCTGACCCCACCGGGACTCGAACCCTCGACCTTCCGGCTTGTAGCGCAGTGCCTTAACCACTACGCTACGGCGTGCCATTATTATTATTATTATTACTATTATTATTACTATTATTATTATTATTATTATTATTATTATATAGATTGTTACAACTATCATTGCTTCTCTTTTCGCAGTTTCCATTTTCTCCTGTCTAAGCAGTCATTTTTCCAATCCCCTTCCTTTATTAGATTACCGGATATCATACTTCCAAGTTTGTGTATATCATCTCAATCTCGTTCTCCCTATGCTTGCAGCTTTACTAGGGAATTGTAGGTGTGGTAGCTTCCCGTTGCTTTCCACACCGGTGAAGGATGATGATGAAAGGCTAATTATAAGGATTATGATGGCCGGATGATTTTCGGGGACTGCTGGGGCCCTAAGCTTCCTGTCATTTGTCTTACAGGTGAGGAAAAACCCTGAAAAAAAACCTCAGCCAGGAGCCTGTCCCGACCGGGAATCGAATCCGGGCCCGCTACCTGACAAGGCAGCACACTACCTCGAGACCACAGCGGTGGACTGTTAGGAGATATAACTAATTGGCACTATGAATTAATACGGTATCAAACAAAAAACGCGTTTTTATCTCTAGGGCCGACATAATTATTTTGTTCCGCAGAAGTATAATTACACTGGTCGACAAAAATGAACTTTTTTCTTTTACAAGAATAAAAATATGAGATTTTAGAAGTATTTTTCATTCTGAATTTAAATATCATCTCAGTTTTTTTCATCAGGAAAGAGTTTTCTGTGATATTCATTTATATTTTTTATAATTTTTATAATTTTTAATGAAATCCATCTAACTCTAACTCATTCTGACTTATCTAGAAAGTGGTAGATAGTGATTTTCGGGCATATTTTGCATCTGGAACATCTCTCTTCTTGGTCCAACAGTAGTCAGCCAGCATATTAAAACTCCACTTGCCTTGGTATCAGAGAGAGCCCCAAGATTTTACGGAAAGAAATCTAAGTGAGAGTCTAGAAAGTGCAATATGATAGGTGAAAGAAAATACTAAAATTAATTTTAAAAAAGTAGCTGTCACAAAAAAACTGTGCTTGATGGAAAAATGTTGACTACATATCTGAATTCAGTATGAAAAAATGCACTAGATTCACTAATCAGATTTAATGTGAAGAAAACCTTCTCGACCAGTGTTATTTGTATTACATACCTGGTATCCAAGAGAAATTGATCAATTATAGATTAGTGTACTAGTATAGGCCTATATTTTAGGGGATTCTAGTGGAAATAACAGTCTACAGTGATTCGAATGAATTTATTAAAAACGCACAAAGTATAAGTATCCATCCATCCATCCATCCATCCATAGTAATTCTGCCCGAAGGCAGGTCCTTCGCTGGAATTATAGCATTTTCATGCTATGCTTGCAGCTTTACTAGGGAATTGTGTAGGTGTGGTAGCTTCCCGTTGCTTTCCACACCTGTGAAGGATGATGATGATGATGATGATAATGATAAGGGTGATGATGATGATGGCCGTATGATTTCGGGAACCGTTTGGGCCTTAAAGTTTTCCTGACATTTGTCTTACAGGTGAGGAAAAACCCCGATAAAAACCTCATCCAGAAAAACTGCCCCGACCGGGGATCGAACCCGGGCCCGCTGCATGACAAGGAAGCAAGCTACCTCGAGAGCATTAAGTAGAACTATTGGTAACAAATAATAAATAAATAATAAAGTGAATCAGCATCATTACACCTGCTTAAAATACGAAGAAGTAATTATATTTGAAGAGAAAATTTTTTGCCTAGATCGAGACTCAAACTCAGGACCCTTGGCTTTCCGGGCCAAGTGCTCTACCAACTAAGCTACCGAAGCGAGTTGCGATCTAGACGCAAATTTATCTCTTATATATGTTGTAATTCCCTCGCGCCAAATGCTTGAAACCTTTGCTTCTGTCTTTGCAAATGGTGGCTTCTTAGTTAAGAAGACATTTATTGGAAATTTAACACTACTTTATAAAGCCAGTAGGGCTTCTAAAAAAAAATTATTTTCTCTTCAAATATAATTTATCCTTCAGTGAGAAGTGTTAAATTAACCATAAAAACGTCAATGAAGAAGTAATAATTAACCTTACATGATTCATTATTTAAGATCCATGACATTGTTTGGGAGAAGTTTGGCAACATCGCTACTTGGAAAGTTATTGTGGCTGCTGTTTGATGTGGTGGGAGGGAAGCATGTGGAATGGAATGAGTGCAGGCGTTAACTTTTCTAAGAAAGACTGCAGTACTGAAGAAGTATAAGTGTAATAGGCTAATAATTAATTCAACTTATGGAAATATACAAAAACTAAAAGAATACGTCACATCAGTTCGTAAACTTAAAAATATAATCAACAAGACTAACATTAGTTTTATGTAGGAAAGTGGTACCACTATAGGCCCTTGGAGTAGTAGAAAACTAAGGCTCTCATTTTTTCTAGACTATTTAACTGATGCCCCAAATGGGAGTAAATGACCAATCACATTTCAATGATTTTTTATTTACAAGCAATCACAGTCGTGTTTCGGCTAGAATTTACCAACTAAAGTTCATCATAATAAAGAAAGCACCTCCTTTTTAACATTCTGAATAGGTCATAGCATTATTTTGCAGTGACTGACTCTCTAAGAAATACGGCTACCAGATTGTATATATAGTGCATGAATGTCAGCAGAAAGCGCATGCGATAGATAATTGTAACAATTGATTATAGGACCCTACCAAAAAAAAACACTGCACTTTCTTAAAGAATTATTTTCCAGAAAATTACGTTGCAGAAAAATATAAATGACATATTTACATCATAGGACATCAGAAACCTATAACGTTGGTTATAAATTTCTCCACTAGGGTGCATTCTTACAATATTGCGATCCTTTGGCAATAGATATTATTATGATCATGTTGCAGTGATGGACAAAGGAAGGAAATGAAGCGTACCAATCGTTTCTCATTTGTTTTCAAACATCGCCGTTTACATTAGATATATAAATATTTAAAAATAACTATAGTTAAATAATGATTTGTGAGAAAACAGCTTAATTTTATTCGTTAAATAGTCCTAACAAATGCCACTCTTGATTTCCAAATTCTCTAGATAAATTCACTTCTAACTTCGTGAGTCGTGAATTTATCGATAATTTGGAAAGCACTTGTGGCATTACTTATGATAAAGCGCACATGTCAGTCGAATTATCAGCCCTGCATGATGATCGCTTTATCCCCAGAACATCTGACACTCATTTCTGTTAGAAGCTGAATTGACCCCAGGGAAAAAAACCACATGAAGTGAGTAGGCTGTTTGGAGGATGTTGATAACACGAGAAGTTAGTCACTTGTTTCCCTTTACAAGATTCAAAGACTGCTGTTTGCACTAGAATATCCCATTTTTATTATCTTGTAATAAATCCACTATTAAATGAAACATAGGACAAGTTGAATGATTTTATGTACAAAGCTTGTCGTTCATCAAATAATATAAGAAAAAAAGAACCGCAATATAGTTTGTCCTATAGAGTTTATTGGTAAATTTACGACTTTAGGTACCATAATGCTATTTCCCTTATAATAACATATTATATGGCTTTAATAGTTTTTTATGTATTATAGCTGACGCGGATTGGAAGGTCATGGGAGTGAGTTTATATTTTTGGTGTATTTCTGCCAGTTTTATGGCGAAAAAAGTAGCACTCATTCTATGTTGCTCCCTCTAACCGCTTTTGCTAATGGTTTCCCGACAATGGAAGGTGCCTTGGGGGAAGGAGAGAGGTGTCAGATATTTCATGACCATGTGAATAAGGACACATCACTCCTTCTTTCCTCACACACAATTAGTTTTGTATACCAAAAGCCCATACACTTTTTATTATGAAAAGCACACGCGTTCAGAGGTAGCAAAAAAATATATATAACACAGACGGGGGAAAGAGCAAGTTAACAGTTCTATTTTTAAGTCTTCTAAAGAGGACAAATATTGACAATATATATTTGAAAACATTAGTGTTGATAACATTTCAAGATTTAATCTCTCCCTTTGTATACCTCTTCCGAACTAAGTTACAGTTGTAATGTAAACAAACCAGATTTATTACTGCATTTTCGTTGGTCGAATCATGGTTTTACCTTTAAGTATGTAAGAAAATGTAGTTAGCTCTCTAACACTCGAAATAAAGGAAATTATATATATATGTATGTCCACCGCTGTGGTCTCGAGGTAGCATGTTGCCTTGTCACGCAGCGGGCCCGGGTTCGATCCCCGGTCGAGGCAGTTTTTCTGGGGGAGGTTTTTATCGGGGGTTTTCCTCACCTGTAAGACAAATGTCAGGAAAACTTTAAGGCCCAAACGGTCCCCGAAATCATATGGCCATCATCTTCATCATCATCATCATCCTCATCATTATCATCATCACCATCATCCTTCACCGGTGTGGAAAGCAACGGGAAGCTACCACACCTACACAATTCCCTAGTAAAGCTGCAAGCATGGCATGGAGATGCTATGATTGCAGTGAAGGACCTGGCTTCGGGCAGAATTACTATGGATGGATATATATATATATATATATATATATATATATATATTTGGACGTTCAAAATTGATTCAGGAAGGGAAGATCCTGTACCGACTGTATATTCACAATGACTCAATTATTTGAAAAACCTATAGAATTTAACATCCCAACGTATATAGGATTTATAAATAAATAAATATTTTCTATCGTGTAATTTTCGGTATCTAGTAAGTAGGTTCGATGAAGATTTGTAAAAATGTTAAAAAAATATTTTGATGATCGCGCCGTAGCCGAGTGTTTAAGGCAAGAGACCTTAGCGCAGAGCTACGGGACTGCGCTGGTTCGAGTCCCCATGGGAGAAGACATTTTCTCATGGAATTTTAGGCCAGTATGGACCGGTGCCCACCCAGCATTGTGAGGAATTTGGGTAGCTACAATAAGTAGCGGCTCCAGGTTGAGAAAATCAGCCATAACGGCTGGGGAACCCGACATTCTGACCACATGTCACCCCTACACTGGCTAGATGATCTTCTACCTCTGTGATTAACACATGTGGATGTGATGCCAGCTGTCGGCTGGTAAGCCAAGGGCCTTCTAGGCCAGTCGGGTTATGGAAATGGAATAATCTGAACAGGCTACGACACATTCCTTCGAAATTCGCTAAAACTAATAGTTAAAAATATAACTGAACGAAATATAAAAAGGAAAATGTAGAAATTTCAACATATTTGTGGAACAATCAGACGAACACTGAAGAACAAAGTTAGAAAGGATACGCAGCTAAGATTTTACTCAACGATGGCACTACCAGTGGTGATGTATGGAAGTGAGGCCTGGGTCCTGAAGGAAAAAGAAAAAAAGTTAAATTCAGGCAGCGGACGCGAGCTTCCTACGGGCTGTGAAAGGTTGTACAAGAGAAGAACATATTAGAAATGAGAATATTAGAGAGGAACTAAAAGTACAAACACTTCTTCAACAAATATAAGAACACAAAAACAATTGGATAGAACATCTGCAAAGAATGACAGAGAATATGACACCAAAGGTGGCTCTGATGTATAATCCTGGAGGACGAAGTTCGGGAGGAAGACCAAGAAAATGGTGGGCTGAACAGATGTAAGATCGGAACAGGCAAATACCTAATCCGTGAAAGAAGAAGATGCTGAAATAGAATTGGTAGATTGTAATATAATTAAGAATAAAGGGGAAACGATTGAGCAAAAGGTTGAAATTAAGTTTCATAGAATGTGTACTAAGATTTTACAGGTTGCCTGGGTAGAAAGCTCCCTCTCTCTCTTTTTTTTTACATGGAATGGATAACAAAACACTGCCTCGAGCTTAGGTTTATAATAATTGACATTTAGCCAGGAAAAAATGGCAAAGAACTCTCCCTCGTTCTCTTTTCGACTCCTCCCCTTTCCCGTTTTTACGAAAAAAACCTATAAAATAAATCTTTGTAGTCAAGTTTCTCCTTTTTTTATACACGTAAAAGCGTTTACTTTCACATTTTCATAGCATTATGATTTGATCCATTAGTAAGTGAAATGCAAAACCGTACTAATGCACAGCTGGCCAATATACGTATTGCAAGAGATTAGTATCAAATAACAGCTATGACGTCAACCTTAGTAATATCTAAAAAAAAATGGGCTGGGGTAAATAAGGATTTAAACAACGTGGATAATACAGTTGATGTGCATTGTAGTAAAAATTCAACATTCTTTAAGGGGGGCGATGGGTAAATAATTGACTATTTGAGATCAAAATTTGATTTTTTTTTGTTTTTTGTACTAAAAAATAGCCTGTCTAATGTATACGTTGGCAAAGTTTCAGAGGCCTATGGCGCTTCTAAGTGCCCAAAATTACGTCAGAGTTAAAAGCCTGCGCCAGTTAAATACTACCTGCATGCAAACCTTTAAACTTCTTTTTCCACACTTTTATTTTCGCTGCATTTTTGTACATTCAAAATTGAATGGAATTCAGAAATTTTGTCCTAGAATGTTCAAATTTTTACTGAATGTCCTAAAAACAATGGGGAACAAAGTACTGCATGGGTTTCATGATTGAAGTAGAATTTTAAGAAATACAAAATAAAATGCATGCAATTATTAATTTTTGTTGTAATTCCACGCATGAGGTACAAGATTTTTTTTCCTCCCTTTGTATTCACGTTATAAGAATTCTAATGCATGATGTTTTTCTAAATATTTTAGGAGTCTTGTAGTAAAAATCAGACATTTTACTAAAAAATTGTGGAACCCATTTAATTATAATATATGCAAATGTTTTTAAATATAATATTTAATAACTCATAAAAAATATCTCACAAGAACGAAACTTAAACACATCATTATGTATCATGCTGGGAATGTTTGTACAAAACATCAAGTCTCTAGCTCAAAAAATGTAGAAAATAGAAATTTCATCCATCACCGCCTTAAAATATATCCAACATTTTTAGGAGATGAGCAATTATACAAGATCAAGATACAAAATAATAATCAATAACGAAATAATAGAACAAGTAAACAATTTCAAGTACTTAGAGTTTAAACGTACGTTAGAGCCAAAATAATGATATAATCTTAAAATTTAACAAATTTTATGATATGTGCAGAACAATAAGAAGAACTCTAAAAAATAAAACATTAAAAATTACACAATTAACATTCTATAAAACCATGGCAGTACCTATGTTAACATAGGCTTGTGAAAAGTGGACACTTAATAAATCCGATAGAAGGAAAATATAACTAACTGAAATGAAATTCTTACGTTTGATAGCAGGCTATACATTGTTAGATAACAAATATAATTAAAAAAACAAGAACCGAATTAAACATTTACAGTGTTATTGGATAAAATTTAAAATATAAGACCTAGCTGGCTCCAATATATAGGAAGAACGACACCCAATAGACGCCCATAAATTTTGCTCCACTATCAACCCAAAGGAAGAAGAAATATTGAGCGCCACTTAACTAGATGGAGGCATTCGGTCTCTTGATGAAATTGCCCAGAAAATACAACCTTAACATTCTATTAATATTATTAAACCAATGTTATTACATAAAGTGTGAAAATTTATTATATGATAATAATTATAATAAGTCCGTCGCCGTGGCATAGTCGGTAGAGTCCCTACCTTCCACTCCGGCGACCCGGGTTCGATTCCCGGCGGGGTAAGGTATTTTAAATCTCCACCTTGGGTCTGGGTGTATCCTGTCCCACCATTAATGCTCAACTGAGTGCACATTTCCTAATAAAAAAATATTATAATAATTCTTGGAATGTGTGAGATGAGCAATATTCTTGTGTAGCTTTTAATGTTTTATTTTTTAGAGTTCTTATTATTGCATCATGCAGCTAAGCGTAAAATGTTCCGGCTCTTAGACTGTTGATGTATAACTACCAAACAAGGAAACTAACTTGCAATATCCAGTATTGTTAGTTTGGCGCTATGCCTACAGTAAATAGTGAAGATTGACTTAAACTTTAAACTATTTTTCTCGAAACCTAGCTAATGGCGCATAGCCGGTTGATACACAACGCCATCCAATTAATGATGGAATTAGGTCCTATTTGTTATAAGAGAGACAAATTTCTCCTTAATTCGATGAAAAACCAACTACTCAAATAAACAGGGGGTGAAAGCTATTCTATATTACTTCTAAATTACGAGTAAATAAAATCTATTTTTTTATAACTAAATACAAACTTACCCTGAAAATACTGTAAAGTAGCAGCATCCATGAAATTCCTTATTTAGAAGAGGATTTAAAGCCTCGCCACATTCCTATGAGGCTTTTCTTTGTGTATAAAGGGACCGTTTTAAGTAATAATCCTGTTATTAAAAGAAATAAAGAATACACTCATAGTCTATCATGGCCTGTGACAGCCTTCTTACTGCAAGAGAGCATCAGAAAAACAAACATTTCAAACTGGCAAACAAACACTTGATCGTCAAATTTAATATATTTCCTAAAAAAACCTGATACGTAACATTTTCTAGCATAGGCTGCACAACAAAATTTTAGTTTCAAATTGTTTTATCACTAGTCGGATATCATCATCATCATCCTGCCAGGTATTAGTCCTAGAAGAACCGTTACGGCCTGAGAAAGCGGTTTTCGTGCCATCTTTTCATAGGTCGACCAAGTGACCGTTTCCCATTTGGACAGTAGTTCATTATTGCCTTGGGGATCCTAGATCTAGCCATTCTTGAGACATGTTCCTTCCAGTTTAGCTGATATCTGGAGATGTAGTCCAGTATTGGTGACACATTAAGTTCTTGAAGGATTTCTACATTTTTCTTTCGATCCCATTTGGTGTAGCCAGCTGTTCGGGGCATAAATTTCATCTCACAAGCTGTTAGTCTGCTTTCATCTCTCGTCCTTATAGTCCACGCTTCACTCCCATAACATAGGACTGGTCGATCCATTAGTTGATAAAGACGAGTACGAGTTGATTTTTGTACTAATGAAGGTTTTAAAACTCTATTAATGATTCCCATTGATTTGTTGAATTTCACAATTTCGGATATCATAAAATCTTAAATAATAATGTACAAAGTACGTGTCACTCCTCTTGGAAGCATAAGGCCTTTGTGAAAGCACATCATTGGACTCGGTTTATTGCCAGATTCCTGAATTCATTCAAACTTTTCCCCTGTTTGTATTGACTTAGGCTTTCACGGCCGGAGTTGCTATGATGCACTTGAAGAAGATTTCCGGGCTGTAGGCCGTGGTCTTGAGGCTTGAAGTTCCCCGACGTTTCGCCACAGACTGCGTCTGGCATCCTCAAGAGTCTCAAGACAACCCTTGAGGATGCCGTAAGCAGTCTCTGGCGAAACGTCGGGGAACTTCAAGCCTCAAGACCATGGCCTACAGCCCAGAAATCTTCTTCAAGTTCATAATTTTCCCTGGTTGTTCAATTTCTGTTGTTACATTGCTGCGCCATGTAATTTTTGGTCTTCTTCTTTTTCTAGGATACATCCATCCATAGTAATTCTGCCCGAGGGCAGGTCTTTCACTGCAATCATAGCATTTTCATGCCATGCCTTGCAGCTTTACTAGGGATTTATAGGTGTGGTAGCTTCCCGTTGCTTTCCACACCGTTGAAGGATGATGATGATAATCATAAGGATGATGATGATGGCCAGATGATTTTCGGGGACCGTTGGGCCCTGAGCTTCCTGACATTTGTCTTACAGGTGAGGAAAAACCCCGAAAAAAAAAGAACTCACCCAAGAGCCTGTCCCGACCGGGATCCAACCCGGGCCCGCTACCTCGAGACCACAGCGGTGGACTTTTCTAGGATATCCCTGTGAATTACATTCCAGTGCTCTCTTTGGCGCACTCAATTTAGAAAGTAAAAATTTCTAAGAATATTATGAAAAAAGTGGATTAAAGATTAAAATCGCCATGTTCCATCATGCAGGGTTTCCGTAAACTAAGACAATTTCTCAGAAAGTCGAATTTATTACCCGATTTTGTTGTTCGAGGCATATATATTTATTTTGTTAATTAAATCATACAGACATATATATATAGATACTTTTTTCGTTGTGAGAAAAACACACCTGCTGCTACAGCAAATTTTAAATTTGGGATTTCAGGAAAAATCGCACTCCTAATGCTCGAATTTAAATGAGTTTTGAATATTATCTTTCCCGTTAAATTTCAATAGCATATGACGAGCTTCGTTGCGAAAAAGACGAAAAGCGAGTCCACTAAGCCCATTTTCAAGTTTTAGTTCCAGATTGACTTCTAATAATCTAATTCTCCTGTTTAACAAACTCGACTTCTTTTTTCCTTAATTGATCGATATAGGCCTATTCCAAGTTCGGTTCAGAAAAATAAACAAATCAATGTTAACACAAATATAAAATAGGGTGGGCCGAAAAAACTCATTTTTTTTTATTTCGAAGTTGTAATAGTGCGGAAAAGTTGCGAATTATATAGACAAATGAAAAAAAAAAAGAAGAAGAAGAAGAAAAATCGGATGACATCTACCGGTCGCGCAATGGCTCTAATGTTTGACAAAGTTTGAGATTATTTCTCTAATTTTTTAATTAGATGTTATCGTAATGTAATAGTTTGCGACGTCTTCAAATAGAGCCTAAAAAAATTGAGTTTTAATTAGGCTTAGGTCAGTTGATATCTTCCGGTCGCGCATAAGCTCCAAAATTTGCCAGAATGATGACCAAGTTATATTTTTACGCATTTTTGGTATTTGATAAATAACTTCCAGAGTATTGATTGTCAGATCCCACAGATAGACATAAACGTGCTTAGCAAAGATCAGCAATACCTACTTGATATTAAAAAATAATAATAATTGCAAAAATGAAGTTTTTTTTATATTTTGCCAAACTTCAGAGCCTTTGGGCGACCGGAAGATGTGAACCAATTTTGATTGTTTTTCTTTCTTTTAGCTAGGCCTATATAATTCGCAACTTTTCCGCGCTATTACAACTTCGAAATAAAAAAAAATGAGTTTTTTCGGTCCACCCTAAAATACAAGTTATATATAAATATTTGTCATGACTATTTAACTCATGCCCCAAATGGGAGTTAATGACCAATCACATTTCAATGATTTTTTATTTACAACCAATCACAGTCGTGTTTCGCCTAAAATTTACTAACTAAAGTTTATCATAATAAAGAAAAAACCTCCTTTTTAACATTCTGAATAGGTCATAGCATTATTTTGCAGTGACTGGCTCTCTAAGAAATACGGCTACCAGATTGTATATATAGTGCATGAATGTTAGCAGAAAGCGCATGCGATAAGTAATATAAAAACATTTGTAACAATTGATTATACAAAAAGAAACACTGTTTGCACTTTCTTAAGCGAATTATTTTCCAGGAAATGACGTTGCAGAAAAATATAATTTACATCATAGGACATCAGAAACCTATAACGTTGGTTATAAATTTCTCCACTAGGGTGCATTCTTACAACAATGCGATCCTTTGGCAATAAATAATATTATGATCTGGTTGCAGTGATGAACAATGGATGGAAATGAAACGTACCAATCGTTTCTCATTTGTTTTCAAACATCGCCGTTTACATTACATATATAACTATTTTAAAATAACTATAGTTAAATAATGATTTGTGAGTAAACAGCTTAATTTTATTCGTTAAATAGTCCTAACAAATGCCATTACTAAAGATAATTTTCAGTATGTAGTAAGTAGGATGGATGGAGATTTGCAGAGAAAATCGAAAATATTTTGATATAATAATTAAACAGCAACATTCCCTCGCAATTCACTAAAATACCAAACTTATTTTTAAATAATGAAAATATATTAATATTATAATACAATAATCGAACCTAGTGTCTCAAAGATGTAAGTAATTAAAATACAGACGTAGGCCTATGTCTCAGAGCCTAAACTGCTAAGGGATTCGATAAGTAATAGCAACACTCCTATAACTTATATAAGTTACTTTTGACATTACGAACTTCATTTATAGTCTCCTGCAAAGTCAACTGTACGTTGCCAAATTCTTGGAAGATGGCGCACTCCATCTGCAGCATCATATGTTATTATCTGTTCACTGATCGATATAGAGATTTCTGAACATCAATTAGCCTACACTGAGTAACAAAAAAGAAACTTTTTTCTGTCTCAGAAAGAAAAATATGTGATTCTGATAGTATTTTTTCTTCTGAATTCAAAT
Organism: Diploptera punctata; assembly: GCA_030220185.1. Classification (NCBI taxonomy): domain Eukaryota; kingdom Metazoa; phylum Arthropoda; class Insecta; order Blattodea; family Blaberidae; genus Diploptera; species Diploptera punctata. Next base: position 95,105 of record JASPKZ010007475.1, on the reverse strand, counting down.
ATAATATCGATTTTTCTCCATCACGCAAGGTTTCCGAGAGACAGGCATTTAGCATTTCAAACACTTTAATATTTTCTACATTCGTAACTACACAATATTCGAACATTCGGACTCACCTAGAAAGTAAGAAATGATTATTTTCTGCTATATTTCACCTGTGGAGCATCCCTCTTGATGGTCCAACAATAATCGGTCAGCATATTAGGATTCCATTTGCCTTGACATCTCTTTTTCATAGCTGAAATCTCCTGTGTTAGCTCATTTGGTTTTATTTTACAATGGACAAATGGACGAAAAAACGTTTATTAAAAAATAATTATTTAAATTCATTAATTGAAATTGAAATAAAAACACTGTGGGTGATGGAGAAATTCTGAAAACATATTTGAAAACACGATAAAAAAACTGCATTAAGTACAACTATTGGTACTCATGAGACAAAAATCATGTTGACCAATATTATTGATTGTAATCGAATGCCTCGTAGAGCTTCTTAAATTTTTGAGAATAGGCCTAAGTCATAATCACAATGGACAATACAAGATTACCCAAAACAATCAACATCTACAAACCGCACCGAAAAATATCATTGGGATGGCCATGAAAACAATGGACTTTAGAACGGAACAGATAGCATTGACCTAATCCTGGAAAGGAAGAAGAAGAAGAAGAAGAAATCATAGGGTGGATTTCTGAACCGAAGTCTAAACCACGACCCCGGTCTTCCAATTTTTTTTACTGTTTCCATAACAAGCATAAACATGACTGAAAATTCACAGAAATTGTTATGAAACTATAGACATGATTCAGATATTTGTATTTTACGATTAACAGCCGTGGATTTTAAGTTTTTGTGGTTGTTATGGAAACAATAAGAAATCGGAAAACCGCGGTCGTGGTTTCGACTTCGGTTGAGAAATCCACTCATAGTCACAAAGGTTCACGTATGTTCAAGTACTTCCCAATTCCACCTTCTAAACAAATTGTACTGAGCAGATTTTTAGGGCGATATTACTTACAAAATGTGAGAAACAGTGAATGTATACTTCTTCTTTAGTAAGCGACTTCAACCTCATTGAAGTTTTGGCCTCCTCAACAATTTTCCTCTACCTAGATCTATCCTGGGTACAGACTGGCCAATTTTCTTTTCTTTTTTTTTTCTGTTCTGGTGCATTGCATATTGGTTTCCATTTGTATATTCTTCTTACAAGCTTGTTTTCCTGCATTCTATTTATATGTCCAAACCAGCGCAGTCTTTGAGCTTTAATGTGATTTATTACATTTTTATTTTGTATTAGATTACCTAATTCAGAGTTCATTCGTATACGCCATGTGCCATCACTTTCTCTAATTGGTCCAAAAATTCTCCGTAAGATCTTCCTTTCAAAGATTAATAGTTTTCATTTATCAGACTCCTTCAGTACCCATGTTTCACAGCCATAAGTTACAATCAGTCTTATTACTGTATTATACAGTTTAACTTTAGTTAATCTGGAGACAAGTTTACTTTTGAATAATATTCTATTTGCATAGTAAGCTTTATTGCCCAAAGGAATTCTTTCACCAATTTCTGTGAATGTATAGCCCTACACAAATTATTACTATTTAGAGACTTTCAATAGCCTATTACAAATTTACACAACAAAGACTGCTCAACAACATACTACAAGATTACAGTGGTCACCACTAGGATCACTGATTAACAATGGTGTTGCCATTACTTTTCGAATGCCCTATATTCATAAGTAGGGCAAAGCAATTAATGATTTTGCATATTTTTCTTATGAAGGTTGAAAAATTGCTTCAATATATGAAAATGTACTGCATTAAAAAACGGATTAAATAAAAACAATTCATTAGGGCATTTTTTTTTGCATTTTCTTACCTTTTTTCGGATATGTCATTTTTTGGAAATTTTTAGGTCATTTTGAGCATTTTTTACACTTTGCCGGAAGGCTGTGACATTATTTGTATTTGATTTAAGATTTTTATTATAATTCAGTATTTTTCCTTGTCAATACAATTTCTTGGAATTAAGTAGTTATTTTGCTAACTACTACCCCTATTTTTCAAGGTATGTGCATAATGAACTTGCCCACTTCTAGGAACTTTATTCAATTTCTTAGAGCTTATGCTAGCTTCTACCTTATTCTGATTGTTAACTGCAATTTAAAATTGCTGTAAAAGTGGACTGTGTAATTGAAATGGATTTTCTGCAATAAAAGGTAGGCCCCTATTGTAATATGTATTTTTTAAATACTTTTCTTTTAATATTTTGATGTTAGGTTAAATTTTATGTAATTCAATAATCAAGTGAGTACTTAATCTAATAAATAGTATTTTTATTGGCAATTCTTAACTTTTTATTCGTCTTTTTTAAATTATTTTATTGGTCTTTTTTTTTGCATCTTTTAGGTCATAAATGCATTTTTTATTTATTTATTTATTTATTTTGCATTTTTTACCAATTTATAGGTCATTAAATGCCTTGCCCTATTCATAAGATACTAAGAGAAATAAATACCAGAATTTTATAATAAAATATGCTAGTGGTCTCAAACTATTTTCAGGTTTAATAACACTGGTCGACAAGGTTTTATTCACAAGAAATCTGATTAGTGAATCTAGTGCATTTTTTCATACTGAATTCAGATATGTAGTCAGAATTTTTCCATCAGGCACAGTTTATTTTGTGACAGCTACTTTTTAAAAATTGATTTTAGCATTCTCTTTGACCTGTCATGGGAAGCAACATGTCCTTAAAAATGCACTTTTTGGACTCTCACTTAGATTCTTTCTGGAAAATCTTTGGGCTGTCTCTGATGAGCAGGTGAGCGTTTTCATCAGCAAATTTCCACAATGGAAAAGAGGTACCAAGGCATGAGGAGTTCTAATATGCTGGCTGACTACTGTTGGAACAAGAAGAGAGATGTTCCAGATGCAAAATATGCCCGAATATCACTATCTACCACTTTCTAGGTAAGTCAAAATGAGTTAGAGTTAGATGGATTTTATTAAAAATTATAAAAAATGTAAATGAATACCACAGAAAACTCTTGCCTGATAGGAAAAAACTGAAATGATATTTAAATTCAGGATGAAAAATACTTCTAAAATCTCATATTTTCATTCTTGTGAAAGAAAAAAGTTGTTTTTTTTCTGTATACCAGTGTTATTTTCTATGTTATATTTCGATGTTAGTATACGAAGATAGAGTAGAAAAAAATGGCAATAAAAACTTTGGATTGATTCAGTTGTTTTACAAACTACCTTTTGAATGTGTCATATTTGTTCTCTGTATGAGCTGCAGTTTCTGGTTTTGGCGTCTGTCTGTCAATTTTGCTGATTTGCAGCAGGGGTTACCGTGTTCTGCAATGTTATACATAAAAAAAATTCATATTTGCTTGCTGTTTGAACCAGTTTTAATGTTAGAGGAATTGCTCTGTGCAAAACAATATTTTAATTTTATTTTATATGTAGACTTATTACAATTTTTTTTAGGAATATTCCACAATACAGTGGCACTCCTTCAACCCAAAGTGATTTATTGCCAGAGGTTTCTCTCTAAACCATCTTCTTCTCTCAAATCTCTAGCTTCCATACTTCTCACTCCACCTATCCAACGTTCTCTAGGTCTGCCTCTTCCACTTCTTTCCATTAGTTCTCCAATCAAGGATCTTCTTTAGTATTCTATCTTATTCTGTTCTTATGAGGTGTCCATACCATTTCAAACGTTTTTTTTTATTTTTTCTAATATTATTTTTTTAACATTCATGATTTTCTTTATTATGCTGTTTTTGACTTTATCCCTTCTTGAAATTCTTGTCGATCGCCTCCAAAAATCCATTTTTGCTCCTAACAGTTTGTTGACTTGTTTTCTACTTCTCTCCAAGTTTTGGACCAATATAATAAAATTCTTGAAACAGAACTTGAAATATAGTTTTCTTCGTTCTGTATATTATATTTCTATTCCAAAGCACTGAGTTCAATTATGAGTTATTACAAATGCGCAGATTTAGAGGAATTAAACCCAATAGGTACAACTAGGACATGACACACACCCAGTCCCAAGGTTGAGATAATGCGCAGATTTTAAGTATGATTTCTTTTGGCAAATATGATAAAAATTTATTATAATTTATGGGTCAGTTCAAATGTCCATAAAAATATTTCGACTACGATTCTTGTCTTAAGGTTCGCGGATTAATTACCGGCTGGAATCGATAATTTTTTTATCATTAAAAATTGAAGGACAAGTCCTGGGGAGCCCTCCATGGTATCTTTACCTTGTCGTGGTGGAGTGGCTTGCGTGCTTAAATGATCCTGAGAGCTATGCCTGCGGTAGCATTGCTGCCGATAGGGTTACCCATGCCGGACTGGTCGAAGGTGATAAGCCAGACGAAAAAAGATACCTTGGTCGAAAGAGTGACGATCTTTCACCGTAAAAATACAACCGTCAAGAAATGCGGACATGGGTTCAACTGGGGTAAAATTTTCCGGAGGTCAAATAGTCCCCCATTCGGTTCTCCGGGCGGGGACTACTTCAGGGAACCCATGCCAAAGGCTCAAACATAGGGACATGTTCCTAGGAACATGGAATGTTAGGACTTTATACAATAGCGGGGCACTAGAGATATTAACGCGGGATTTAGATAAATCGCCCTTGGATATAGTCGCTTTACAGGAAGTTAGGTGGCCAGGAGAAGGTAGTCAGGAATCAGGAAGCTTTGCATTATACTATGGGGGTGCAGAAAGACCTGCATTTGGAACGGGTTTTTTAGTCAGAAGGAGGATCCTATCCGCTATCCGAGATATTAAGTTTGTTAGTGATAGGATATCATACATAATTCTAAAGGGTAAACGACATGATTTTATAATTGTAAATGTACATGCCCCCACAGAAGATAAAGATGACAAGATCAAGGATGAGTTCTATGAAGAATTAGAATGCTTATTTGATAGCCTTTCACGATATCATATGAAAATTGTCTTGGGAGATTTTAATGCAAAAGTGGGGCGGGAAGATATATTCAAACCAACAATAGGCAAATTCAGTCTTCATGAAGATAGTAACGACAACGGGGTTAGATTAGTCACATTTGCCACATCAAAGAATCTCATTGTTAAGGGCACAACATTTCAGCATAAGGATATTCATAAATACACCTGGACGTCCCCAGATGGAGAAACTCGGAACCAGATAGATCATGTATTAGTGGATAAACGCTGGCACAGTAGCATCATCGATGTTAGATCAGTTAGAGGGACAGACTGCAATTCGGATCATCATCTGGTCAGAGTGAAAATCAGACAACGGCTATCGCTTATGAGAGGAACAAACGCTAAAGATGATTCTGTAAAATATGAATTAAAAAACTTGAAAAATGATGAAATGCGGCAAGAATACCAAATCAAAATTGCTAATAGATTTGAAGTACTGGAATCTTCAGATGACAATGTGGCAAACGAAGAAGAAACTGATATAAATAAAGAATGGGAGGCTATAAGAGATACTATTAAATTGTCAGCATCAGAAAGCATTGGTTGTTTAAAAAAGAGGCAAAACAAGAAATGGTTTGATGAGGAATGTGCCGACATTGTAAAGAAAAGAAAGCTAGCAAAAATTGAAATGGTTACACGAGCCAAATGAGGTAAATTTAGAGCAATTGGGTAGTATTAGACGGGAAACCACCAAGTTACTAAAGAGTAAAAAGAGGGAATATTTGAGAGAGAAGATTAATGATCTTGAAATGAATGCAAAAAATAGGAACATTAGAGAATTATATCAGGGAATTAGTATAGAGAAGAAAGGGTTTCAGGCTAGAACAAACATAATTCGGAATGAAAATGGGGATATGATTGCAGATTCCAGGAGTATATTAAATAGATGGAAAAGTTACTTTAATCAGCTATTAAATGTACATACAGAACAGGACATTGAGGAGGATAATTTACAGACAGCAGAAATGCTAGTCGCAGAACCAAGTGCATTAGAGGTTGAAATGGCGATTGAAAAATTGAAGATGTATAAAGCATCAGGTTCAGATGAGATCCCAGCAGAACTGATAAAATCAGGGGGAGAAAAATTGATGGACAAGATACGCTGGTTGCTTAGTATGATTTGGGAAAAAGAAGCTCTTCCAGATGAATGGAAGGAATCAATTATCGTACCAATTTATAAGAAAGGAGATAAAACTGATTGCAACAACTACAGGGGCATCTCATTACTTTCAACTTCGTACAAAATTCTAACAAATATATTAGTAAGCAGACTTACTCCCTATATTGATGACATTCTAGGAGATCATCAATGTGCATTTAGAAGAAACAGGTCTACAACAGATCAGATTTTTAGTATAAGACAGATTTTAGAAAATAAATGGGAATATAATGGTACTGTACATCAACTATATGTAGACTTCAAAAAAGCATATGATTCAATTAAGAGGGAGAAGTTATATAGTATCCTGCTGGAGTTCGGAATTCCTAAAAAGTTAGTTAGACTTATACGAATGTGTCTAAATGGCACAAAGAGTAGGGTGCGTGTAGGCAAACAGTTTTCGGACACTTTTGAAATCCAGAATGGGTTGAAGCAAGGAGATGCACTATCTCCTCTACTATTTAATTTTGTACTAGAGCATGCCATTAAATCTTTAGAGAATGAGGAAGGCTTACAACTCAATGGTATTAATAAGCTGTTAGTTTATGCTGATGATGTAGTATTATTGGCCGATAGCGAGGAGATACTAAAGGACAACACGCACACACTATTGAGTAACACTAAGAAATTAGGACTGGAAGTAAATATCAATAAAACTAAATATATGGTCACATGTAGAAATTCATTATATAATGGAAATGGACAGCTAATGACAAATGAGGGAAATTTTGAGGAAGTGGCTGAATTCAAATACCTAGGAACAATAATCACAAATAGGAATGAGATGCACAAAGAAATTAAACATAGGCTCAATTCTGGAAATGCGTGCTATTATGCATTGCAGAGACTCTTGATGTCCCAACTCCTTTCAAAAAACGTTAAACTGAAAATATATAAAACTATTATTCTACCAGTTATATTATATGGGTGCGAAACATGGACTCTTACTTTAAGGGAGGAAAGGAGATTACAAGTATTTGAGAATAAAGTACTTAGGAAAATTTTTGGACCAAAGAGAGATGAACAGACAGGTGAATGGAGAAGACTACATAACAATGAACTACATGGTCTTTATAGGAAGCCAGATATAATAAGAACAGTTAAGTCTCGTAGACTGCGATGGGCAGGACATGTTGCACGTATGGGGAATGAAAGACTTGCATGGAAGCTTCTTGTAGGAAAGCCAGAGGGAAAACGCCCAGTTGGTAGACCAAGAATGAGGTGGGAGAATAACATTAACTATGATTTGAGGGAAGTAGATTATACAGGGAATGATTGGAAAGCATTAGCTCAGGATAGGGATGTATGGAGAGCTTATGTCCGCGCGGCCATGAACCTACGGGTTCGATAGTGCCAGTGAGTAAGTAAGTAAGTAAGTAAAAAGTCCACCGCTGTGGTCTCAAGGTAGCGTGCCGCCTTGTCACGCAGCGGGCCCGTGTTTGATCCCCAGTCGGGACAGTTTCCTGGGTGTGGTGTTTATCGGGGTTTTTCCTCGCCTGTAAGACAAATGTCAGGACACTTTAAGACCCAAACGGTCCTCGAACATCATATGAACACCGCAATCATTATAATTCATATTCGTGTTAGATTAAGCTTCGGATTAAGGACTCTCCTGGCGCACCACTCTCATCATCACCCAACATATAATCGGGACAACGTAACCTCCCCTTTCAGGCGCCCCAACCTCAGAAGTGGGTTACAATTACGCCAATGCCAGGAGAGAACACCAGAAATGTCCAAAAGGATAACCTGGGACATTAAAAAATAATATAATAATAATAATAATAATAATAATACATCCATAGTAATTCTGCCCGAGGGCAGGTCTTTCACTGCAATCGTAGCATTTTCATGATATGCTTGCAGCTTTACTAGGGAATTATAGGTGTGGTAGCTTCCCGTTGTTTTCCGCACCGGTGAAGGATAATGATAATGATAAGGATGATGGTGATGATGAGCATATGATTTCGGGGACCGTTTGGGCCTTAAATGTTTCCTGACATTTGTCTTACAGGCGAGGAAAAACCCCGATAAAACCCTCACCCAGAAAAAATGTCCCGACCGGGGATCGAACCCGGGCCCGCTGCGTGACAAGGCAGCACGTTACCTCGAGACCACAGCGGTGGACATAATAATAATAATAATAATAATAATAATAATAATAATAATAATAATAATAATAATAAGAATAAATGTTAATTCCTGAAAAAATATTGAATTATTGTTTTAATAGAATGTCATGATTTCCTATTAATGTATTTTTCTTCTATCATCAACATATGAAGAAGTATTCTCACCATTTTTTTAAAATGGCATCATGACAAAATTGCGTCACAGGAATGTGAAACTTATTCAGGTGAAATTGGCCTGAAAATACAACCTTAACATTCTTGGAATGTGTGAGATAGGCAATATTGCATTTCCCCAGTTTATTTAACGTTTCCCTCTATTGTTGTGTTGCATACTTCACTGCAAATACGTAATATTGCTATAGTTAAAAAAGTAACATTAGGTTTGGTGTATTAGCTTTATATATCTCTTTTATTTGACCGATTATCCCTCTTTTATTCTCGTGTCTATCCACCTTTACAATGTAAACCTCCCAGATCGCGCTTGCAGGATACGCATGGAGTGGCACTTCATTCAAATGGTGATATTCCATATTCTACTACTACTACTACTAAGTAAAGAAACCGTATACCAGCGGTCCCCAAACTAAGGTTCTCGACCCTATTGGATTACTGAATTCTGTCAGAGGGGTCGTAGTGGATATTTGGAATGACTATTTAACTCATGCCCCAAATGGGAGTCAATGACCAATCACGTTTCAATGAATTTTGTTTTACAACCAATGACGGTCGTGTTTCACCTCGATCTTAATCGAATTCTCTTTACCAGCTCCTCCCTGCTTTTGTGATAAACAAAGCTCCTCCTTTTTAATATTCTGAACGGGATAGAGCATTATGTTGCAGTGACTAACTCTCCAACAAATACATTGAATATAGCAAATAATGAATAGATTCTTTCGAACTACACATTTGAAAATTATGTGCTCAATAACTGTATTTTTAAATAATGATTTTACTGAATTGTTTACTAAAAATTAATTAACCTATAATGTTGGTTATAATATACAGTTTGATGTGTTTCATTTTTTCTTCACTAGGGTGCATTCTTACAATATTGCGATCCTAAATAATATGATCAAGTTGCAGTGAATAAACAAATGAAACATAACAACACATTTCTGATTTGTTTTCAGACATCGCTGTTTGCATTAAATATATAAATATTTTAAAATACCGGTACCTATATTTAAATAATGCTTTTTGAGTAAACAAATTGATTTCCAAATCCTCTAGATAAATTGGACACTTTTTATGATAAAAAAAAAAACAAACTGATACCACTACAGGGCTCAGGAGGTCCTTATGGTAATAGGAGTTTAAAGTTCCCATTTTTATAGACAATTAGCACCAGATGTCATCCGGATTGTCAGCACGGGTGAATGGCGCCTTTAATCCCAAAACATAAGTCTGATACTCATTTCTGTTAGAGACTGAGCCGACCTCAGGGTCATGATGCAGGCAGAATGTTTAGGTCAGTTTAAAAATCCTGATCTCATTGGGACTCAAACACCCGAACTTCCGCCTTGTAACACATTGGAATTATAAATAGACCATACATTTTTTTGTATGGATAAAACTGTTTAAATACAATGTGACATAATGCAATAATTGATTTACCATATTTCCCCATTGTTATAATATATATTTCCTGTTTTAACAATGTTGATACATTTTTCCGGCACCAATGATATCTCTTCAAATTCGCTTTATAATTTTCCTCCATTCGTTTCTATTATAACACATTTCTTCCTCTATTTCCCAGTCCTTCAAAGTTTCTATAATCCCTTGGATCCACGTGAGATTTGGTCGTCCTTTCCTTCTCGTTGCTAATGGTGTCCATTCCATTATTTTCTTCGGTAATCTTTCATCCTCCATTCGCCTAATAAGTCCGTACCATTTCAGTTGTTTTCTTGAATAAATTCTAAAATTGAGTTTTGTACATTCGTGTTCTCTTTTATAATTTCATTTCTAATTTTCTGTCTCCTTGATATCCTAGCAGATCTTCTCCAATAGTCCATTTCTGCTACCATTAATTTTCTTTTCAACTGAAAATTTATGGTCCAAACCTCCGACCCATAAGTCATAATATGGGTCAGAGGTTTGGATAATAAATAATAATAATAATAATAATAATAATAATAATAATAATAATAATAATAATAATAATAATAATAATAATAATAATAATATTTTTATTTATATAGAGATTACGTGGATATGGAGAAAGATGGGCGTGTAAAATGGACAGACAAAATAAGAAATAAATATGTGCTAAACAGAGTGGGTGAAGGAAGAACAATGCTGAAACTCATAAAGAAAAGGAAAAAAAAAAATGGATTGGCCACTGGTTAAGAATAAACTACCTGCTGACGGGTGCCCTACAAGGAATGGTCAAAGGAAAGAACGTTAGAGGCAGAATAATATATCAGATGATAAACAATAGTAAAAAATGGTTTGTATGCAGATACAAAAAGAAAGGCTGAATTAAGGAGAGAATGGAGAATGCTGAGTTTGTAGTCAAAGACCTGCTCTTGGGCAGAACACTATATATGTATGTCAAATATTTTATTTATATACAGATTTTTCAATGTTTACAAATCATTCGTTGCCTAAAGCTTTATTATTCATCTCCACTCGTCCCTATTCATCCACCTCATGACCTCCTGTCCTCTTGTTCTCATTCCAGTTCTTACTTCTTGCATCCATGAATTTCGAGGTCTTCCTATCTTTCTTCTTCCAGATGGACACCATTACAATGTTTTTCTGGGTAACCTTTCTTCTTGCAGTCGTCACATGTGCCCATACCAATTTAATTGCTTATATCTTATATGTCCGCCACTGTGGTCTCGAGGTATCTCGCTGCCATGTCACGCAGTGGGACCGGGTTCGATTCCTGGTCGGAACTAGCTTCCTGGGTAAGGTTTTTTTCCTCATCTATAAGACAAATGTCGGGAAGCTTTGAGGCAGAAACGGTCTCCGAATATCATCTGGCCATCATAATTATCATTCCCGGTGTAGAAAACAACGGGAAGCTACCACACCTATAATTCCCTAGTAAAGCTGCAAAGCATAGCATGAAAATGCTATGATTGCAGTGAAGGACCTGCTCTAGTTCAGAGTACTATAGAATAGGGCCTATCTTATATAATCTACTATTGAATATTTCATATTCATTTTTTTCTCGTAAGACATTATTTCTTATTTATTTATTTATTTTTTTTACATCTTGCTGCTTTCCTCAAGAAATCCATTTCCATCGACATAAGTTTTTGTTGAATTTCCATGCTTCAGCTCCATATATATATAGTCACGGTAATTTTCGATTTCTACTAAGTGGGACCGATGAAGATACTAGAAAACATTGAAACATATTTTCATGACAACAACTTCCAGAATCCGCTAACACTGAAATGACCACTCCACAAGCGCCATGGCTGCTGAAGTAAGACTCTGGATGACTGACTGTCACACGCCTACCAGAATCTCGCTGCCATTGTTATTTGCTGGACCGAGCGCGTCCTATTGTTACAAGATACAGGGGTAAACCAGATATTGTTCTCGCACAGCTGGGACGTGGGATGAGGGAATAAAGTAACACATTGAACTTTACGCTATCAATTAATTCAACCTGCCCACATTTTGTCATATCAAATTACTTTTCCTTCTGTTCAAAATGGTCTTTAATATCCGACGTGTAGATTAAACAATAACTTTAAAAAAAATCATCACGCTGGAGCCATGCAAACTAAGCGAATTCCACAGCAAGTGAATTTATGTACCGATTTTGCTGGTTTACGATATTTATCTAACTTTTATTTATTATTACATTATATATATATATATATATATATATATATATATATAATTATAGGGATGATAGGCCATACAGAGATAATTTTTTGTGAAGGAACATATAGTCGCAAACACGTCGCTTATGAGTTATGCGCAGAAGAAGGTGTTCAACCGTAAGGATCGGAATTGAATGAAAACAATTGTACACATATGATTTTATTGAAAAAGACATGTTTTTACAATAAGTGTTTGTACCGAAACTACTATTTCGGTACGTAAAATCATAGCATCTTCAGTGAGATTTATGAACTGTACCAATTTCCTTCCTCTTTGTGTTTACTCCCACTCACCTTCCTACCCCTTCCCTCTACGCTGTCTGTAAGTGCGCAACTTCCACTCTTCCTCGGAACAAGTTGTAGACAGGGTCACATTCATTCATTCATCATTCTGTTATTCTGTCATCGTCTGTTTGACGTCAGTCAGCTCGAGGAGAGCTGTGTTGTTTTGGTTTTTGGTCCGGTAAGCCAGGGTAGAGTATCCGGGGTATGGACCCTAACCCTCGGCTGGACTAAAATGTATGCACGAGTGCCTATGCGAGTAAATATATTAATTTTTCTTATTATTTCCGTATTGTCCACAAAACTGGATTCAAGTAATGACCAGGTTAATTGATTTATATTTATATTACTATTGGCCGATAGCAAGGAGATACTAAAGGACAACACTCACACACTATTGGGTAACACTAAGAAATTAGGACTGGAAGTAAATATCAATCAAACTAAATATATGGTCACACATAGAAATACATTCTATTATGGAAATGTACAGCTAATGACAAATGAGGGAAATCTTGAGGAAGTGGCTGAATTCAAGTACCTAGGAACAATAATCACAAATAGGAATGAGATGCACAAAGAAATTAAACATAGACTCAATTCTGGAAATGCGTGCTATTATGCATTGCAGAGACTCTTGATGTCCCAACTCCTTTCAAAAAACGTTAAACTGAAAATATATAAAACTATTATTCTAGCAGTTATATTATATGGGTGTGAAACATGGACTCTTACTTTAAGGGAGGAAAGGAGATTACGAGTATTTGAGAATAAAGTACTTAGGAAAATTTTGGACCAAAGAGAGATGAAGAGACAGGTGAATGGACAAGACTACATAACAATGAACTACATGGTCTTCATAGGAAGCCAGATATTATAAGAACATTTAAGTCTCGTGGACTGCGATGGGCAGGACATGTTGCACGTATGGGGAATGAAAGACTTGCATGGAAGCTTCTTGTAGGAAAGCCAGAGGGAAAACGTCCAGTTGGTAGACCAAGAATGAGGTGGGAGAATAACATTAACTATGATTTGAGTGAAGTAGATTATACAGGGAATGATTGGAACGCATTAGCTCAGGATAGGGATGTATGGAGAGCTTATGTCCGCGCGGCCATGAACCTATGGGTTCGATAGTGCCAGTGAGTAAGTAAGTATGTATTCATGTTTTCTTTAAAGTTTTGTAATGGAGAAGAGTTATTTCTATTTAAGCATCTTTTCATATTTCAACATCAGACTAATAATTGGAATATTAAATTCTATTTTAAGTAAACTAGAATGTTTAATTACTGTGCTTGTCAGCTATGCTATTGCTTCCTTGTATTTTTCCTATATACAAGCTTTCTCAAGGTTATATTAGCTCCCCTCATCCTTCTAGCTTTCATGATTGTAAATATTATACTGAGTTAAATACGAGTCATATACATTACTACAGTGTGTTTAAGAATTCTTGTTAATAATTAATATATGTTATTAAATCTATATAGAAAAGATGAACGAGTCTTTGCCTCTGATAGGCCACGGGCAAAGAAATATAGATAGCACTTACATTTATGAACTGGACGCTACAATTAGGATAGCGAAATATATTAGTAGATTCTCTCTCTCTCTCTAGGCCAGTAAAGATCCAAATATGGTAACAGACTCTTCTGGGTTCAGGGACCAGAAGGGTCGACGATCGTGCATGTTCAAACAATAAGTGTTTTGGCGACGTCAAAAAGAATCCTGCCATGCTCGGCCGTGCTGACCGATCGTTGCTGCGACGATATCAAACATGCAATGAGGCACAGGGTCGACTGTTTGAACACTCATTGTAAAAAACATGTATTTTCCAATAAAATGATACGTGTAAAATTGTTTGTATTCAATTCCGACCCATACGGGTGTACACCTTCATCTGCGCATAACTCATAAATGATGTGTTTGTGATTATATGTTCCTTCACAAAAAAAATGATCCTCTCTGCATGGCCTATCGTCCCGATCATTTTGTTGGTGAGGTCCTATTACACCCTCTATGTATATACATATACTGTATGTATATACATATACTGTATGTACATCAGAATTCAGTAATTCACGTTTCATAATTGACTACATAAGTAGTCAGGGTTTTTATGTAGTAAAAGGTAAGATTGCATTGTTGGTGTGAAACTAAGATAAAAGACAGTCAGACGTCTTACTTTTCATAATACTATCAACTGTTTGTTTGTAAAACTAAAACAAAATACAGTTATAAGTCTAACTTCTCATTATACTATATTTTAGTACGTAAAAATCCAGACTATAATAATAAGTAAACAAAGTGGAGCAGAATGTGGCTCAAGCCACTATCTGGAGACAGGAATAATACTATATTTTACTTGGGCAGATAAAACAATAAATAAGAATGATGACAGAGAAAAAGTGAATATTGAACTGCTCTAAAATATTTAAATCATTACTACAAAGTGTTATGTTGTATGGTGCAGAGACCTGGACTTTAGGTAGACAGCAAGCAAAAAAATATTGATAACAGACATGGATTTTTGGCGAAGGACAGAAAAAAAAAGTCAAGAAAGAAGAAAATTCACAACCTGAAAATTAGAAAAATAATGAATGTTAAACATAATATTATATGAGTAATAGAAGAACGAAGATTGAAATGCTATGGACATCTAAAGAGGATGGAAAATAATAGAATCCCAAGAATGATGCTGGATTTAAATGCTGAAGGCAGGAGGAGGAGGGGAAAACCCAGGGAACAGTGGATGGATAAAGTGAGAAGAAATATGATTAGCAGAGACCTCAAAGAAGAAGATGCTGAGGATATAGGGTTTTACTTCACCTGTAAAACAAGTCAGGACATTTTAAGGAGGCCCTAACATTGAGCTGATCTGTCATTCGGGAAGGATTTGCATGTTCATTCGGGGAGGCCCTCCATGTCCTTGTGTGGTCAAAAAATATGTACGTGATCCATAGTTTAAAATCCCTCTCCCGACAGGTCGTGCCACAGTAAGGTCCGGGTGGAGTGTGGCATATAAGCCTAAGAGTGGCCTACCTACAAGGCGAGAGATTAAAATGTATTAATAGAATGTATTCGGTTTCGTTGCGAGGAAAGAGAAAGGCAGCTAGATCAATTTTAAATTTGATGGAGGTCAATTATATTAGGGGTGACTGGGAAAAAAAAGCTCTGGATAGGGATGCATGGAGAGCTTATGTCCGAACGGCCATGAATTTCTACAATGGTCCTCCATGACAAAATGTTAGTCTAAAAGTAATTGAGATTTGTTTGCTGTTTGAATGAGTAACTTACAATGAATATAGTTTTTACGTGACGTTTTGAATGTAGCCTATATTCAAACTAATGTTTACATTTAAACTGGCTTTAATATACGCTTCATATGATAATAATAATGAATTTTTAGAAATTTGTTTTGAAAAACTAAGGTCATTGTGCGAGATGATTCAACCCCCCCCCCTAAGTTAAACAGTTATCTTAACCCTTCTAGCGGCGACCACCCCTTCTCGAGTCATCCAGTCATACATTCATATGCGCGTATCTGTATTCAAATGAGCGAATGATTTGTGTTGGCCGATTATATTAATATTACTCACAGTACGCCGCCCGCTTCATACTACCTATTAAGAAAACATTGGTCTCTCATATTTGAGTCCAAGAGTATTAAAATGAACCATGTGTAAGTTATGTCATATTTCGAGAACAAACAATGTTCTTCAAAATACTGGGTTTAATAATATATTATAAATATTTTTAAGTGTTCTGCCCTAGGGCAGATCTTGCACTGCAATCATAGCATTCCCATGCTGTGCTTTAAAGCTTTATTAGGGAATTATAGGTGTAGTAGCTTTCCGTTGCTTTCCACACCGTGGGATGATAATGATGATGGCCAGATGATGTTCGAAGACCGTTTGGGTCTCAAAGCTTCCTGACATTTGTCTTACAAGTGAGGAAAAACCCCGAAAACAACCTCGTCCAGGAAGCTTGTCCCCGGGCCCGCTGCATGACAAGACAGCACGCTACCTCGAGACCACAGCAGTGGACTATATTAATATAAGTACCTTTTTTAATATCAGCTTCTTGTAGGAAAACCAGATGGAAAACGCCCAGTTGGTAGACCAAGAATGGGATGGGAGAATAACATTAACCATGATTTGAGGAAAGTAGATTATACAGGGAATGATTGGAAAGCATTCGCTCGGGATAGTGCCAGTGAGTTAGTTTAATATTGTTATAAGTACCTTTTTCTATCAGTCTTCCTCATTTTTAATGCCTAAAGCATCCCTATTTAGATTTTTAGAAATTGTTAAATGTAG
The DNA here is from genome assembly GCA_030220185.1 of Diploptera punctata. Lineage (NCBI taxonomy): Eukaryota > Metazoa > Arthropoda > Insecta > Blattodea > Blaberidae > Diploptera > Diploptera punctata. The sequence goes on along the minus strand of JASPKZ010007475.1, from coordinate 78,370 downwards.
ATAGTTTATGGAGTCGTTAATTCAATTTCTTCTATGAACAATATTTTGTTGTGCATTTTGTTTAGTTCATCTCAAATTTATTTTCCTATGTGATTATCATTTTCATATAGGCCTATTATGAATAATTGAGGAAGACTGATATAAAAATGTACTTATATTAGCTATAAAATAAAACAAAATGGACAGACGAAATGAAGAATAAAAATGTGCTAGATGGAGTGGGTGAAGAAAGAACAATACTGGAACTCATAAAGAAGAGGAAAATAAATTGGATTAGCCACTGGCTAAGAAGAAAATGCCTGCTGACGGATGCCCTAGAAGGAATGGTCAATGAAAAGAATGTTAGTGGCAGAAAAAGACGTCAGATGGTATAAAATATTAAAATAAATGGTTTGTAAGCGGATACAAAAAGGAAAGCTGAGTTAAGGAAAGAGTGAAGAATGCTGAGTTGGCAGTGACAGACCTGCTCTTGGGCAGAACACTATATATATATATGCTGAAATGAGATACCTTCGGAGGACTGCTGGATACACACTACTAGATCACAAAAAAATGAAAACATCTTAGAAGAATTACACATGGAACCTTTAGAAAACAAAATTTCTGATTATGAGTCAAGATGGATGCAACATGTTCATCGAATGGAAGATCACAGAATACCCAAACAAATGTTAAGATATGAACCTGCAGGAAGAAGAAGACCAGGACGTCCTCTTAAAAGAGTTCTGGATGGCGTTTCTCTTGAGGCCGAAACAGGTCAACAAATGGCCTAAATTCATAAATGTACTATGGTGATGATGATATGTATATTAATATTAAAAAAAATACTATATAACCTCAATTGTGATTAGAATAAATTTTAAAAATATTGATTTTATAAATTTAGAATTACTTTACAACATGTAACGCGAAAAGTTACAATCATACACCATGCGCATGCGCCATACTAGAGTTAACATGATCCAAAATTCAGTTATATCTAATAATTTACTTCTTGTAGGCCTGCATGAATTTTCCTGTTAAATAAACTTTTTAAAAATTAATTTTTTCCTGGAGCTGTGACTGTAAAATATTATTATTATACTTACGGGCCGATAAGCTTTGGGAGCCCAAGAAACTCTAACTTTTTTTTTTTTTTAATATTTCAAAGATTTCAAAAATGTGTAGGCCTACTGAATAATTAGTTTTATACGTTGAGTGAATGCTCTTTTTTTATATAAAATAGAACATTAGTTCTGAAAGAATTAACAAGCACATATAGTGGAATCTTGACAGAGTCCTCACCTTCCACTTCTGGGCTGGCATGCTGAATCTTCTTGTTGAGTCAAAAGTGCGTCCCTTGTTCTGTTCTATCTTCGGAATTTTTTCTCACCTGTAAGACAAATATCACGCTAAGCATGTGTTCTTCAGAAGGAAGCTAAAGTCGAGTCGTAGATTTACGGAACGTAAAAGAAACTTATGTCTGAAATAAGAAACCTCCGAGTAAATGTTTTTGCCTTTTATCGTCCATATTGAAATGCAACGTGGATCACTTTTTTTTTTGTCTAATGCCACCAGGTTGTCTTGTATGACATTTCTGGCTCTAGCCGTTATCTAAAAATTTAAATAAAAATAAGAGAGCATAGCATAAATATCAGGAAACTTGAAGAATCAAATAGTACCCCAACACCATTTAGTCATCGTAACTACCTATATCATATTTTAATGATATGCTTTCACGGAGTTGGGCCCGATATTGAGTTGATCACTCATCCGGGTGGTCCATCATGTCCTTCTGTGGTCAAAAATCATGATATTAACAACAATTCAATGATGAGGTGTCATTGTACGAGAAGGCACTTATCAAGGACTCCACACCATGTGATCTAGAATATAAAATCATATTCCGAGAGGTTGTGTCCCTTTACGACCTGTATGACATGAAAAAATTAAAGTATTTACAAAGAGAGTGGAAAAATTAATTATAAGGGAGAGAGAGAGAGAAAGAGAGAGAGAGAGAGAGAGAGAGAGAGAGAGAGAGAGAGAGAGCCAAACACATTATTGTTGTTTCAATAATAAATTATAATCGAGCAAATTGGAACAAGTGGTAGGAATTGTGACATGTATTTTGGGAAGGTCTCGAGTTCAAACTCCGGTCTGACGTTTCTTTCTTGTTACCCTCAATCGTCAAGGCAAATGCAGAGTTTAATTTCATCATATTCATAATTTATAATAATAACAATAATAATAATATTAATAATAATAATAATAATTAGTCATCTTTTTTTACTCCAAACCAAATATACAAACAGATTTACAAGGCATTAGGCCTATATAGGCCTATACAATAAATAAATAAATAAATAAATATATATATATATATATATGTATTTAAAAAACATTAAAAAATAAAATGTAGAATTGATATAAGATGCGCACGGCCCTTATTTTTATACACTAAACGTAATTAAACAAGCACCACTAATTAATACTTAAACATAAAACGTGAAGGCAATATTTAAATCAAGGCAAAAAAATAAGTGTAGGTTTGTTTTAAGTTATTCTAATGTCCGGTGATTTCGTGTGGTACGGAATTCCAATTGTTGGAAGTGGAGTTATAAAACCTCAATATACATACACACATACAGTACATACATAGTGTTTTGCCCCAGAATAGGTCTTTCACTGCAAACTAAGCATTCTCCATCATGCCATGTTTGCAGCTTTACTAGGGATATAATAGGTGCAGTAACTTCCCGTTTCTTTCCACACCCCACTCTCTCTTTTGCATCTTAAAATCTTAAATAGATCTTAAGAAATGTCCCGCGGGGCCCCGACTTGGAGGTAAGGAGAGTGGATTTAGCTAAGTCAGGTCCTCCGGACTTCACCGAAATTCACCCCAGACTTAAATAATACTTACTTACTCTTACTCACGGGCCCTATCGAACCCGTAGGTTCATGGCCGCACGGACATAAGCTCTCCATACATCCCTATCCTGAGATAATTCTTTCCAATCATCCCCTGTATAATCTACTTCCCTCAAATCATAGTTAATGTTGTTCTCCCACCTCATTCTTGGTCTACCAACTGGGCGTTTTCCTTCTGGCTTTCCTACAAGCAGTTTCCATGCACGTCTTTCATTCCCCATACGTGCAACATGTCCTGCCAATCGCAGTCTATGAGAAGACTTAAATAATAAATAAGTTAAATTAAAAATATAATAAATTACGCCATATAGTGTAGTTGATTAAGGTAATACGCTACAAGCCGAAAATTCGGGAGTTCGAGACCCGGTGTGTCAGGATTTTTAAACTGGCCTAAACCTGCAGCACCATAGTCCTGGAGTCAACTCAGGCTCTAACGGAAATGAGTGTCAGACTGTTCCTGTTACAACCCCGGCGACATCTCGAGCCGATTGTCTGAAAAGGCGGGAGCCTTAACCTCCCCTAAAGGCCTTCTGAGACCTGTAAGGGATCAGTTTGTTATAAAACGAAGTAGAAGGAAACATAAAATCATCTTCTTCTTCTTCCGACCTGTTCCGCTCTCAGAATTCATCTTCACATCGTCTTGTAGGACATCCCACATCTCTATGGCCTTGAGGCTGGTACAACAGTGCTTGTTTTGTTAGCCTAGAAAAATCCATTCTTAAAATATGTTCATGCCATTTTTGTTTATAGTTTTGTATTTTTTCATTTAGATTAAAAATTTAGAGTTCTTGCCTAGTTGTCTCACTAAGGAATGTGGTCTCTTAGAGTATATCCTGCAACGTATCTGAGGAACGTCATCTCTGATGTTTCTAGTAATCTTCAGTCTGATCTATTCATGGCCCAATTTCCTGATCCATATGTCACAATGGGAACTGCCATTACTTTATAAAACTTTAACATTGTTTCTTTTGTTGTTTTTGTTTGTAGTGTTCTTTTAATAGTCCCACACATACTTTGAATTTTTTTTCATTGATATCATTTTCCCAATTGTAAGATATGACATCCTAAAGGAAACATAATAATAATAATAATAATAATAATAATAATAATAATAACAATAATAACAATAATAAATGCATAAAGAGCTACTGAAATGATTAGGTAATGTATTTGGAACAGGAATACTTTATTAGGTAAGTGTGAGGATGGGTGGCCTGTGTTTTCTAACCCTCTAAGCAAACAGAATCACTGCGGGCCCTTTCTTTTCTCTGTATCAGCTGAGGTGGGTTTGCTCTAATTTTGATATTTTTTTGTTGACGTAAGGGAGGGTGTGGAAGGGGTACATTTTCTTCCGCATGATGAACTCTGTATGCTAGCGCGTTTTCACCAATTTGTTTAGGCGTGACTGAAGGGAGATTTCAAGACGTTTGCAGCTGAAGCCAGCATTTTGTTTACTTTATTTTTATAACGTACAACATATCCAGATTATCACCCACTACATACGTTTATTTTTATGTACACTGTTATGTTTAACTAGACTAGACAGAAAGAAAAACACAGATATAAGGATAGCATTAACAGTACAACCATTATAGAAGAAATTACTTACTTATTACAGGCTTTTCACTTTACAGCAGTTCGCCCTTTTTTTTAAATTTATTTGTTGATTTATTACGGAATGTTCCAATACAATAGGTGCAATACTACATGCCTTATAAGTAACATAACATATTATATACATAGTTAATATATCTAACATTAGTTATTGTTTAATCTTATATACCCTTGTTTATGGTGAAATTAAATGTTTCTTACCTCTCGTCATATAAATTTTCTAAGTTGATCGCGATTTCGAGACTATGACTGTCTCATCCTCAGAACTTTCTTGGTGACTGGTGTTATGTCTATCGGAAGAAACTCTTCTTCTTCCCTCTGTTGGTGGACCGATGAACCTCTGGATCAGGTCAAAATTTGCGGGAATTTCGAAGTTCATAAGTTTTCCTTTGTTTTTCTGAATGTGGATCTTTTCCCAAACCGTGAGTTCCTTTTGTATATTCCCGCAAATTTTGGCCTGATCCAGAGGTTCATCGGTCCACCAACAGAAGAAGAAGAGTTTCTTCCGATAGACATAACACCAGTCACCAAGAAAGTTCTGAGGATGAGAGAGTTATAGTCTCGAAATCGCGATCAACCTAGAAAATGTATATGAGGAGAGGTAAGAAACATTTAATTTCACCATAAATTAAACCTCATAGTGATTAATTCCTATTAAAGTTAAATACTCTTGTTTATTGGTTATTATTTGTCTTTTGTTGATATTCTCTTGATAATAGTATGTTTAGTGTCTAGAGGTTATCTAAATTAATTGATTTCATATACACTATAAATTCACTTGTGTATTTGCTTACTAATTTTTGTTCATTATAAGTCCACTTTCCATATTTACTTAACATTTTCCTTTTGAAATTGTTTCTTTCATTTTGTATTTTAGAGCATTCAAATAATATATGGAAGACTGTCTGATCTGCTACTCCACACGTACACATGGGGGAGTCCTTGATTTTAAATCTATAGAAATATGTGTTTAGCTTTCCGTGTCTGGTTAAAAAGTTGTTATAAGTGGAATATTTAATTTTAGCCTATCTTTGATATTAGGGAAGAATAACTTAGTCACCGCTCCGTTTGTTGTTCTGTTCCACTCGTTTTTCCACTTTTGTATACTGATATCTTGATTCCTGCTTTCCAGAGGTTCCTATCTTCCCATTGTCCCTCTTCCATACTCCTCTTCATCATGGCATCATATATTCCCTCATACCATGTTCTTCTACTTCTCCCCCTCTTCCTTCTTCCTGGTACCATCCAATCTAAGACCTGTTTAGGCCACTGGTCTTCCGACATCCGTTGTACATGTCCATACCACAGTAAGGCTCTCTTTGTTATCCTTTCGATAACAGTTTCTTGTGCATCCATTTCTTGTCTGATATATGTATTTCGAATATGTTGTAACCTGGATATTCTCATACTTCTCCGTAATCCATCCATTATAGAAGAAATGCCAACTTAAAAAAAGGCTTAATTCTGGAAATACATACAACTCGTATTATGCATTACAGGGACTCTTGTCGTCCCAACTCCTTAAAAAAAATATATATATAATTGTTATTCTCCCAGTTATAGGCCTATTATATGGATGAGAAATATGGATTTTTACTTTAAGGAAGGAGTATTGTTAGCACTTTCAGAAGATGACCTCCAAATATCAATATATAATTTGCAGCAAATTGCAGCCACATGACTACACCACATTAGGACCAGCAGCATCAACCATCATACTGGATGTTGTAGCGAAGAGGGACCTGCTGAAGATGGAACAGGCATAAATATTACATATTATATAAGTTGAGGACGACGGATTTTACCTAAGAAGTTATGCTTTAACTTATTTTACTTTATAAAAATAATGTGTTTAAACTCATAAACATATGTCTGCTCGTGTCATTATGCTAAGGAAGGAGTGTTTATTTATTCACATAATATTCATTGAGCTATCCTGGAAACAGAGAAAATTAAATTTGAATTTTTACATTTTTTACCAAGAATACATGAATATTGCTACCAGCAGTCCTTAAAGAAAGCAATTTTGGCCATATAATATATAAGTAAAAAAAAAGCAATTGTTATATATAAGTTTGTTTATTGTAAAGTTTATGACGTAATAAACAAAGTGAAAGTGTCACATGTGAGTAATAGAGGGCGCAGGTATGTCTTGCTCTCTCCCTTACAACTTTATCTCGGTCCTGCGTTTGACAAATTAAATTTCATCAATACGTTGATTAATGGGAGAAATCCAACAGCCAGCGGAGCTGCGTCCCACTCCCCGACCCCCACTGAGGGGTGAAGTACCCACCCTCCTAGTTTGGCTCACTGGCTTATAGCTAACCTCTTTTTTTAATCCATTCGCGTTCACGAAATCCTTTTTGTGCGGTTTTATCCATCATCAGCGGCTGTGCCTGATTTTTTTTTTTTTTCCATATGGGGGTTTCTCCTTTATATTAAATGATAAATGATGTTTTTTTTACGGGGAAGGGGGTGGTGAGTTTTAAAAACTGAGAAATTTTCCCTCTGAGTCCATTTCGAGTGAAATGTAGCGGAAAGGGCCTCGTTGACGTATGGCGAATTGCGTGCGCTCGAGAGCCAGATCTTTTTAACGGAGTGAAGAAAAGTATTGCTTGTTATGAGAGCAAGTGAGGAAACGTGATAAAAACAAAATTCCTTACAAAATGTAACAACCGCTACTGAATTTCCCTTTTATCCTTTATTGCTACACATTTTCTTTATATATTTTTTTTATTTTTCTCCCCCTTTACCTCGCTTCTGGAAATACCAAGAGTCAGATATATTCCATCCTGATTACAACTAACAACTAACTGACGAACTAAAGAGCTCATTTAATTATATATATTTCTTTACCTTAGTTAGCCTCTCCATTTGTAAGTACCTTTTACATGTTCCACGGCACCCGGACTTACAGGGACACAACTTGTCGGGAGAGAATGCTAAACTCTAGATCACACATTTTTATATCACAATGACATGGAGGTCCTCTCTGAATGGTTGATCACCTCAATGCCAAGGCCACCACCGAGACAACTCGAACATTTAAGATAAGACACACCATGTACTCATATATTTATGCTAAACAAGGCGAATATGATATGGATGATTATAATGGTGGTATTCCGGGACTATTTGCACCTTAAAATTTCCTGGTATTTGTCTTACATTGTGTATTCATTCTTTCATTAGTTTAGTTTTAATTATATTTAATTTTATTGTATTATTAGACATTATTTTCATCATTGTTCAGTTTGACAGATAATTATTGGTTTAGTATGTACTATTATGAAAACATTGTAATGGTGTCTACCTGGAAGAAGGAGTAGAGTAAGACCTCGAAACTCGTGGATGCAGGAAATAAGAACTGGAATGAGAGCAAGAGGACTGGAGGACATAGATTAAATGGAGAGAGACGAGTGGAGAAGAAAAATAAAACTTTAGGCACAGAAATATGTGTAAACATTAAAATTCTGTATATAAATAAATAAAATGTACTATTATTGTAACTTCTTGTATTTAAATGTAACACATGTTTGTAAATGTAACATATGTTTGTCCTGGTGAGTATAAGAGAAGGCCGCATGGCCTTAACTCGACCAGGCTAAATAAATCTATATAAATAAAATAAATATTTTGTACAGGTGAGGAAAAACTTCGAGGAAAAAATCTGACCCAGGAAACTTGATTCGACTGGGGATCGAACTCCTGCGTCTGTCACTACTAGATCACAGCGGTGGAATAATTGTTTAATAAAAATAAATAAGTTTTATTGTGGCCTCAATGATGTAGTAATATAAAATATACAGGACCTATAAAAACAGTAAGCTAAATATATACAGAGCTGTGACACGACCTATAGTCATGTATGTTTGCAGAACATGGCGTCCGAAGAAAAAAAATCAACATGGGAAATGAGAATGCTTAGGCGAATTTTTGGTACAATAAATGAGAATAATGTTTGATGAAGTAATGTATGGCACACCAAATATTATTAGCAGAAATTAAAGCAAAAGAATTTCCTTCTTCTTCTTCCTTTCCAGGATTAGGTCAATGCGACCTGTTCCGGCCTCAAGTCCATCGTTTCCTCGGCCGTCCCAAAGATCTTTTTCCATATGGTTTGTAGGTGTTGGTCTTTTTTGGGTAATCTTGTATTGTCCATTCTGTCTAAATGTTCTTTCCATTGGTATTTGTGCTCTTCTAGTTTATCGACTATTGAAAATATCTCCAGTTAATTTATTATTGATTCATTGTGTAATCTATCCATGCGTGTACGTCCTTTTACGGATCTTAAAAATTTCATTTCAGTGGCTTGAATATGTGAGATATCTTTTTTTTTGTAAGTACCCAAGATTCAAATCCATATACTATAACAGGAACAGCCATAATTTTATAAAACCTGAACTGAGTTTCTCTTCGAGTCTTTCGGAGGTTCTTCTTATGGTGCCACACATCATTTGATATCGGTTTAATTTATTATCTAGGCTTGTATCCCAACCGTAGCTGTATGTTATATCTGAACCAATATAGTTACAGTGTGCTATCTGTTCTATTATTTCATTATTGATTACTATTTTTGCTCTGACTGGTACTTTACCGTGAAAAGCCATAATTTTAGTTTTTGAAATTGAAACTTTGAGATTATAATAGAGTCCTAATTGATTCAACATGTAAATGGCTCTTTGTAAATCATCCTCTGACTTCTGTATAATTACCAGATCGTCTGCATACATTAAAATAGTCATATACATTTCCTTATTAATTAAGAATTTCCTAGTTGGGATATTTAGTCAGAATGGAGGACCATAGAATAGCGAGAAAGCTTTTCAGTGGTAAACCCGTGTTTGTAGGGAGACCAATTCTTACATGGTTAGATGGTGTGGAGGATGACTTAAGAAGAATGACTGTTAGGAGATAGAAACATAAATCTTTGGAAAGGAAGGGAAGGAATGCCATTATAAAGAAAGTCTAGTGCCCTTCAAGGACCATGACAACACAGAGCAGACTCACTGATATTGTCGAAGCCGGATATTCAATATCATGTCTCCAAACATTCTAGCCTCAGCTGATGTTATCGAATCATGTTTCGTTAGGGATTCTCTCATCCTTTAATCTCATGAAGTGTTCAATAGAGACAATCCGTTAGTTCTTCGCTGCTCCGATTAGTTGATCACGTTCGTGGTTCAATAAACGTTTTCTATGTGTCATCAGATTTTTCATATTCCCAAAAAAATCCTCAAAATTTTACGCTCCAAACTTTCAAGCAATAAATGACGTTTAATTGTAATTGTCCATAATTATTACTTGCTCTTATAACACATAGTAATACATCTTACTCGACATTTTTAGACTGCAATATATGAATATAAGTATAATTACATCTGTTTACAATAATCGTTTTATTTCTTATATATTTTTTAACCGATTTTGTCTCTCTAATTTGTTAATCCATATAAGAAAAAATCTTTCAACAATCTCACATACCAAATTTCCAAATATTTGTTCTTCTTTCACATTATTTTTATTTTTTTTAATCTCCATATGTTTAGTTTTAGTAGTCTACCATTTATTTCAAGTTTTCTCTTGATTGGATCATCTTTTAACTCATTCACATTTCCTATTTGTTTTAATTTTCTCATACTTATGGTGATGATGATTAGGGAGCGGATTTTTATGTTAAGATTGCAACATAGTATAGCGATAAAATTAATTTAATAAGTATTTATATCCAATCAACTGATTTTTTAAAATAATATAACTTACAAACCCGTTTCTCGATAATTTTTGTGTGGGATCTAGCAATATTACATTTATATTTTACGTCTTACTTTTATCATCATCATCATCATAGTACATTCACGAATTTAGGCCATTTGTTGACCTGTTTCGGCCTCAAGAGAAACACCATCCAGAAGTCTTTTGAGTTTTACTTTTAAATTAAAAAAAAAATGTAAATAGAACACCATTTCTTTATAATTTAAGAGTAAAATTTATAATATAAATCTAATAATGCTAGGTTCCACACAAAAATTATTAAGAAACTTTTTGTAAGTTGTATTATAAAAACAATTAGTTGATTAGATATAAAGAGTTTAGTACATTAATTTTATCACTATACTATGTTGCAATCTTAACTTTTAGAACATAAAAATCCGCTCCATAATGATGATATTGGTATACGCAGGAAATAAAAATGTAAATCGTCAAAAACCACTAAGAAACAAGCATATAAATATTTCATACAGAACCAGCAACAAAATAAATTATATTCTTCTGAATAAAATATAAGATATTTTATATAGGCCTACACAAATAAAGGAATGTAGCCTATAAACTTAAATACAACGGT
>JASPKZ010007475.1:0-65000 GCA_030220185.1 Diploptera punctata | reverse complement strand
ACAGTAAATAGGATAAACAAGAAAGTGATATTAAGAACAGAATAAGTAAACGTAGATCAATAACAGCAATGGGAAATGGAGTCTGATGGAACAGACATATAACCAGAAAAAATAAGTTACAAATATATAATTCAATAGTGAGAAGTACTGCCACATATGGAGCTGAAGTTTGGAAATTCAACAAAAACTTAGAACAAAAACTTTTGTCGTTAGAAATGGATTTCATAAGAAGAGCAGCAAGATGTTCAAAATTAGAAAACAATAAGAATTACTGTCATACGAGAAAAAATGAATATTAGGTATTCAATGGTAGATTATATAAGATATAAGCAATTAAATTGGTATGGGCACGTACGACAAATGCAAGAAGAAAGGTTACCCAGAAAAACATTGGATTGGTGTTCACCTGAAAGAAGAAGGAAAGGAAGACCTCGAAACTCGTGGACGCAAGAAATAAGAGCTGGAATGAGAACAAGAGGACTGGAGGTCATGGAGTGGATGGATAGAGACGAGTGGAGAAGAAAAATAGAACTTTAGGCACAGGAAGATGTGTAAACATTAAAAATCTGTATAGGCCTACAAAAATAAAAAAAAATATTATTAGTATTATTATTATTTGCCCTTATAGAAAATTACATGAACGGGTGAACTTGATAAGTTTATTAGTATTCTTTTAGATTAAAGCTAAATAAAAAAAAGCCTACAAAAATCAGGCCACATGCGGTACTGGTGCACAGTTTAGAGGAAAAATCTGTTTCAAATAACGCAATATTATTAATGATGTTTCTTCAGCAATATAAAAACATTTTAAGCTTGAACAGTGCTATTCTTATCGAGACGTCCTGTGGAGACGGTAACACATCCTGATTTGTCACACCCAACTTTTCTATTTCATTTTTTTCAACAGTTAAAAAAGATGCTGTCAAATTCTATCTATTACTTTCAAGAAAAATTGATTTTCAATGTCAGAGCTACAATTCAGAATTCCATATCAACCATCTAAAGGTAAAAAAAGTGACAGCAGTATTCATAAAATCCCTATAATATCAATCCAGTTTAGGGTTCTAGGACTGACATAAAATTTTATAAAAATTATAATATTGTATGGCAAAGGTAGGTAACTTTGTGACATGATTATTTCGTGTTATATCAAAAGTAAAATAAACTTCTAATAACCTTGTGTTTATAATTTAGGCCTATTTGGTGTTTTCGCGAATAACAAAAGCCTGCTTATATAAAGGAACTTCATTTTTTATAAAATAAAATCTCCTGAAAATTTTATAACCCTATCTCAAGTAGTTCCTGAGAAATATGAACCAAAATGTTTTTCAGGAACAATTAAAAAATAATTCAGTCTTAATTATTTAATAAATAAAAATTACACACTCTACATATTTCAAAGCTAAATTTTCTCTAATTAACACAAAAAGTGTTATAGTGTCAAGTAATTAGATTTTTTACTTAATTCCTATTGCTTCTTATGGAGCATAGGGCCTCAGCAAAGTCTTCCATTGCCTCCTAATATGCAATTAGATTCAGATATATACTAGAAATGAAAGGAATTCCTCAACACCTTATAAGAGCCATTCAGAGTTTATATATGGAAACAAATTTTAAAATAGACTGCGGAGATAAAATTAGTAAACAAAACATAGAAATAAACCAGGGAGTAGGACAAGGGTGTCCATTGTCACTAGTATTATTTAATTTATACTTGGACCATGTCATAAATGAATGGCAAGAACAAATTAATATAAATAGTGTATTGACAACTCTGCTTTTTGCAGACAATCAAGTAATAATGACAGCATCAGAAAATGCTTTACAACAATTCCTTTATACTTTAAATAATATCTCTCTAAAATACAATTTAAGAATATCTACATCTAAAACAAAACTATTAGCTCTGAAAGGAAAATGTTGCAATAAGAACAAAAATAATGATAAATAATGTAATTATAGACCGAGTTCAGAATTTTAATTATTTTGGGATGTCATTTAGGTAATGACAGAAATTTAGATAAACACATTAAAATACAACGATTCAATTATCTATGTGGCACAATTAAACGCACTTTATTGAATAAGACTAGAAAATAAACTGTTTTGAAGTTTTACAAAGTATTGGCAGTCCCATGTTTTATCTATGGATGTGAAACCTGGACATTAACAAAGGCAGATAGTAAACAAATAGAGGCTGCAGAAATGAAGATGTTGAGAGCAATAGCAGGATACCAAAGGACCGATAAAAAGACAAACGAAGATTTGAGAACAAAACTTAATATATTTAATCTCTGTGAAAGAATAAAATATTATCAAAATGCTTATCTTCAGCACATATTACGAATGAATGAACAGCGCATACCAAGAAGAATGTATGATTAAAGAATGTTGTGAAGACCATTGAAGAGATGGAAGGACCAATTCGACCTATAATGAGATCGGAACAGGCCATTGGGCTTAATCCTTGTTGTTGTTGTTGATGATGATGATATAGCCTATAATTTCCTGATTAGGGGTTTGATTGTATCCCTCTTCACAACCGTCTACTCTCATCCATCCAAAATAGTCAATTAACTTTCTGGCACTATCGAAATATGAGGTCTATAAGTATTCCAATCATTTCCTGTATTATGTACCTTCTTCAAAATCGTGGCAAATATTATCTTTCCATCTTAATAGCAAAAATGATTAGTAATGGAAGAAAAACCATAGGAATGTTAAACTCTGTACTACGGAGTAAAAAAATCTTTAACAGAACAAAACAACTAATTTATAAATCCATACTAGAAAGTATAACGTATGGATTGGAAGTTTGGACAATGACACAACATGTCAACAGAATAACTTCAGTTGAAATGGATTTTTGGAGAAGAGCTCCCAGTAAATCTCGACTGGAAAAAATTAGAAACACAGAAATTAGAAAATGAATGAATGCAGAAAGAAATATAACGGATGAGATTGAACACAGAAGGCTAAAATGTTAGGACACGTAATAAGAATGCAGGATGGTAGACTACCAAAGGCTGTCTATGCATGGAAAATTAAAAGAAGGAACAGAAAAGGAAGACCAAGAACAACCTGGAAGAACAACATTCAAAATTCGATGAGGAAATTTGGTGTAACAGATGAAGACACAGAGGACAGAGAACGATGGAGAAGTTTAATTAAGGGCAATTTGTGAATGTTTCTTGCAAACTGATAGTCTGTAAATCCGTAGTCATCTATATTTATTTATTTATTTTTAATTCATGTTAATTACTAAGATTGGTTGGAGAAAACGTCAATGATGAGGAAAAAGCTCAAAATGATGATGATGATCTTATTGTTGGCCTGCCTACTGGGTGTAATTCCTCTGGTTTGCCTATAAGAAGTTTCCGTGCTCCTCTTTTATTTCCAAATTGTGTCACATGTCCTGCCCATCGCAGTCTAAGAGACTGTTAATATTACATCCACTTTCCCATAAAGATCAACGGTATATAGTTTTCTCCAGTCACCTATATGTTCTTCTTTCTCTTTGGTCCAAGCAATTAGCTAAGGATTTTATTCTCTAATACTCGTAATATTTTCTTCTCTAATTGGACCATGTTTTCGCATTCAAATTTATCAAGCAACTTATCTTCTTCTTTTTCTTCTTCTTCTTCACGGTTTAGGCTTATTTACTAGCCTATTCCGATTCCAAATTGCTGCTGTTTCCATCTTTTCTTTGATCTTCCCAAACATCTTCTTCCTCATGGTGAATAGCTGTATGCTGCTTTTGGTATTCTATTCTCAGTCATCCTTGTTAAGAGTTCTTTCCAGTTTGTTCTGTATTTCACTATTGTTGTGTTTAATTTCTCTACTTTTAGTTGTTGTCTTATTTCTGTGTTATGTTTTTTGTCTGTTATTTGATATCCTGCTATTTGTCTGAGGAATCAAGCAACTTATAATATTTATAATATAATGATAAAAAAAAGTGACACAAACAGTAGAGCTTTCAAAAATGATGTTATTTTTACTTGAAAGTAGCTAATGACCGGGAATTCCTAATAATAATAATTAGTGTAGTTCTTGAGATGGAGTCTCAATCACTCAATCTGGATTTCGTGATGATCGAAATGGAGCTTAGCTAGGGTTTTCTAGAGGTTTTTCCCGTTTTCCCTGCCACAATTTTAATTCCACATTTATCCATAATCATCCCATCCATTTCTTTCATCTGCCACTGTGATGTTGCGTGCACGTGGTCGAAGGACACTCTTGCCGTTCACAGACCTGAATAATGTAAGGACTTCATTTCATCTCATTCCTGAGTTGGACACGTGTTGAGGATATGTATTTATACATGAATTAACTGTAGGTTTGACATTGATATATATATTATATATATATATATATTCATTCATTGTGTTCTGCTCATGAGCAGGTCTTTCACTGCAAACACAACATTCTCCACTCTTTCCTTAACTCAGCTTTCCTTTTTGTATCGGCATATAAACCATTTATTTTAATATTGTCTATCATCTGATGTCTTTTTCTGCCTCTAACTTTCTTTCCGTTGACCACTCCTTCTACAGCATCTTTCAGCAGGCAGTTTCTTCTTAGCTAGTGACCAATCCAATTTCTTTCCCTCTTCTTTATGAGTTCCAGCATTGTTCTTCTTTCACCCACTCTGTCTCGCACATATTTATTTCTACTTTGTCTGTCCATTTTATACGTTTCATTCTTCTCCATATCCACATCTCAAAAGCTTCCAGTCGGTTTTCCTCATTCCTTCGTAATGTCCAAGTTTATGCACCATACAATGCTACACTCCACACAAAGCACTTCACTAGCCTCTTCCTTAATTATTTTGCCAAATGTCCGCAGAAAATGCTTCTCTTCTTGTTAAAAGCTTATTTTGCCATTCCTATACTGTTTTACTTCTTGACCGCAGTTCATGTTACTACTGATACTACAATCCAAGTATTTGAAGCTCTCCACTTGCTCAATGGCCTCATCTTTAATCCTCATGTTTATCTTCCTTGGTTTCTTTCCTATAATCATGGCCTTCGTCTTATTTATATTTATCTTCATCCCATAATCCTCGCACTTATCATTTAGTTCCATCAGTATGTTCCGCCTCAGTGTCATTGCATCTTCTGCTAGCAATGCCATATCATCAGCAAATAGGTATATATACATATATGCCTATTGTATTTATATGTTATATTGTAGATTTTCGCGGATGTAAGTATGATTAAGAAAGTTTTCTTGGGTTTTCCGTGTCATGGATTCAAGGTTGGCCTCTAGTCACTGATTCCGGCGTTTCGACATGATCGCACATGCCATTATCAAGGAATGATAATTATCATTTTATATAACTAAGTCACTGGCACTATCGAACCCGTAGGTTCATGGCCGCGCGGACACAAGCTTTCCATACATCCCTACCCTGAGCTAATGTTTTCCAGTCATTCCCTGTACAATACACTTCCCTCAAATCATGGTTAACGTTATTCTCTCACCTCATTCTAGATCTACCAATTGTATGTTTTTCCTCTGGTTTTCTTACAAGAAGTTTCCATGCACGTCTTCCATTACACTGAGCAACAAAAAAGAAACTTTTTTTTGTCTCAGAAATAAAAATATGTGATTCTGATAGTATTTTTTCTCCTGAATTCAAATATTACATCGGGTTTTCTCCATCACGCAAGGTTTCCGAGAGACAGGCATTTATAATTTCAAACACGTTAATATTTTCTACATTCGTAACTACACAATATTCGAACATTCGGACTCACCTAGAAAGTACGAAATGACGATTTTCTGTTATATTTCGCCAATGGAGCATCTCTCTTGATGGTCCAACAATAATCGGTCAGCATATTAGGATTCCATTTGCTTTGATATATCTTTTCCATAGCTGAAATCTCCTGATGAAAGAGTTCCCCGTTTTATTTTACAATGGACAAATGGACAAAAAAAGTTTATTAAAAAAATAATTATTTAAATCCATTAATTGAAATCGAAATAAAAAAAACTGTGGGTGATGGAGAAATTCTGAATACATATTTGAAAACACGATAAAAAACTGCATTAGGTACAACTATTGGTACTCATGAGACGAAAATCATGTTGACCAGTGTTGTCATTAGGGCTATATATACTCGTATATTTAAAAAATATGCTCATATGTAGAACTTTAATAACTCCATTCTTTCGGAAGTTGCTAAAACGGGACCACTACAAAAGAGACAATAATTCAATTTCAATTTTATTAAAAGTATGTGGCCGAAATCTAAAAAAAAGGACAATTTGTAGTCTAGATATTTAAGAGCATTTTATTATTTAGTATTTAACTGGATATCAGTAATGTGTTTGACAATTAAAAAAAACATGCTAATGTGACCATATTTTTTGTTTCAAAACAATGTTTGTGAGTGGAGAGATAAGTTTTTAAAATGTATAATAGAGGTAGAAAGAGATGGAGATAGCAAAGCGCAACAAAAGCTTGATTTAGCCAGTAGATTTGTAAATTGAACATTTCATTTGCAGTGACAGGCAGGCAGGCCGGTAGGCACTACAAACGTTCTAGCGAGAGATAGACAGCTACCGGTCTGGCTTTGGCAACACCAGAATAATGCACAGCGATAATCCAATATTTTATAAATTACACGCATCTCGCTACTCTCTACAAAACCAATATATGTTACATTGGCTTATCATACAATTATTTCTCTTCAAGTCCTCAAGTGAAGTTATGATAAATACAACTTTAATTTAGAATCACAAAAAGCCACACTAGGCCTACTACTCAATAAAACCACGGAGAAATATAATCTCAAGATTTCAACGAAGAAAACAAAAGCAATGGAATTTCGGGGAAAATATGCAGTTCGATCGAAAATAGTTTTGAACTATGAAATTATCGAACAAATGCAGAGTTTTAAATATTCAGAATGTCACATAGGGCCTATCTTACAATTGGGAAAATGATGTAAAGGAAAAAAAATATATAAATTTCAGAGTATGTGTGGGACTATTAAAAGAACACTACAAACACAAACAACAAAAGAAACAATGCTAAAGTTTTATAAAGTAATGGCAGTTCCCAATGTGACATGGATCAGAAAATTGGACCATGAATAGATCAGACTGAAGATTACTAGAAACGTCAGAGATGAAGTTCATCAGATACGTTGCAGGATATACTCTAAAAGATCACATTCCTAATGAAACAATAAGGCAAGAACTCAACATTTTTAATCTGAATGAAAACATACAAAGCTATAAACAAAATTGGCATAAACGTATTTTAAGAATGGACTCTTCTAGAAGACGATGGGAAGATGAATTCTGAGAGCGGAACGGGCCGACGGCCTACCATGAAGATGATGATGACAATTTTAATTTGTGTTTCTGTCTAAGGGCTTAATATACAGGATGTAACTAAACTCGCATTACAGACTTATGTGTAGTAGGGACCAATACGATTATATTTTGCGAAGGAACTCTTACTTATTGTTTAGTTGAGAGTAATCGAACTCCTTTTGATTTTTCTGAAGGTGAATCATGAAATACACTGTTTTCCAGATACACTAACGCATAATACCACAACTTAGTTCAATTCTCCAGCATTTTCTGTTCCAAATATTCTGTTCTTCTCCCTATTTGAACCCGCTAGACTACTACCTGTGGGGTCACTTGAAATCCCTGATTTACGAGACTCCTGTGGCATCCTAGGAAGACCTTCAGGTCCTCAAAGTTCTCAAGTGGACTTATGATAAATTACAATCTTAATTTGTGTTTCTGTCTAAGGACTTAATATAGGCCTACAGGATGTAACTAAATTTTCATTACAGACTTTGAGGTCGGACAGTGGGGACCAAGATGGTTATACTTAGCATAATGACTCATGTCCGGAAATGCACAGTTTTCCCGCTACACGCACGCAAAATATTACAACATATGTTCAACTCTAAGATCCTGCTCTTCTCCCGACTTGATCCCGCTAGACTACTACCTGTGGGGTCACATGAAATCACTGATTTACGAGACTCTTGTGGCGTCCTAGGAAGATATACTGGCGCGGATTATGGCTCCGGCGGATATTGCAGGACCAAAGATTGGTGATCGTGTATACCAGAACATGGTACGGAGGTACAGTATTTGTGTTGAGGTAGGTGGTCATCTTGTGGTCCCAGAAGATAAGAAGCAGGCGTCAGAGAGAGCAACGTGTGTTGTGGTATTTTGCGTGTAGCTAGAAAACGGCATATTTCTGGAGATGAGTTCCTATGCTAAACGTAACCGTTTTGATCCCCACTACACGTCCTCAAATTTTGTATAGTATCAGTTACAAATGAAAGTTTACAGTTAACAAAAAAAATGTCAAGTGACAGGATTCAAATGTCTATAATGTGTGAGATTAAGAAAGTGTTGACGGCGCGTGTGCAATCGTGCACCTGAACGAGATCGCATTAATGCTACCAATCTTAGTCCATGTTGACAATGAGATTTCGGGGAACCATCGTTATGTGTTGACTCGTTTCCTATGTCTTGCCTGCAGTGCATTGTGTGAAACGGAGAATTGCGTGTTTTAATTCGTATTAAGTTATCTAGGCCTATATCTAACTAAAAAAATTAATATAAATATAAGAAGAAAATTCCCTCCATGGTATCTTTACCTTGTCGTGGTGGAGTGGCTTGTGTGCTTAAATGATCCTGAGAGCTATGCCGGCGGTAGCATTGCTGCCGATAGGGTTACCCATGCCGGACTGGTCGAAGGTGATAAGCCAGACGAAATAAGTACCTTGGTCGAAAGAGTGACGATCTTTCACCGTAAAAATACAACCGTCAAGAAATGCGGACATGGGTTCTACTGGGGTAAAATTTTCCGGAGGTCAAATAGTCCCCCATTCGGTTCTCCGGGCGGGGACTACTTCAGGGAACCCATGCCAAAGGCTCAAACACAGGGACATGTTCCTAGGAACATGGAATGTTAGGACTTTATACAATAGCGGGGCACTAGAGATATTAACGCGGGAATTGGATAAATCGCCCTTGGATATAGTCGCTTTACAGGAAGTTAGGTGGCCAGGAGAAGGTAGTCAGGAATCAGGAAGCTTTGCATTATACTATGGGGGTGCAGAAAGACCTGCATTTGGAACGGGTTTTTTAGTCAGAAGGAGGATCCTATCCGCTATCCGAGATATTAAGTTTGTTAGTGATAGGATATCATACATAATTCTAAAGGGTAAACGACATGATTTTATAATTGTAAATGTACATGCCCCCACAGAAGATAAAGATGACAAGATCAAGGATGAGTTCTATGAAGAATTAGAATGCTTATTTGATAGCCTTTCACGATATCATATGAAAATTGTCTTAGGAGATTTAATGCAAAAGTGGGGCGGGAAGATATATTCAAACCAACAATAGGCAAATTCAGTCTTCATGAAGATAGTAACGACAACGGGGTTAGATTAGTCACATTTGCCACATCAAAGAATCTCATTGTTAAGAGCACAACATTTCAGCATAAGGATATTCATAAATACACCTGGAACGTCCCCAGATGGAGAAACTCGGAACCAGATAGATCATGTATTAGTGGATAAACGCTGGCACAGTAGCATCATTGATGTTAGATCAGTTAGAGGGACAGACTGCAATTCAGATCATCATCTGGTCAGGGTGAAAATCAGACAACGGCTATCGCTTATGAGAGGAACAAACGCTAAAGATGATTCTGTAAAATATGAATTAAAAAACTTGAAAAATGATGAAATGCGGCAAGAATACCAAATCAAAATTGCTAATAGATTTGAAGTACTGGAATCTTCAGATGACAATGTGGCAAACGAAGAAGAAACTGATATAAATAAAGAATGGGAGGCTATAAGAGATACTATTAAATTGTCAGCATCAGAAAGCATTGGTTGTTTAAAAAAGAGGGGCAAACAAGAAATGGTTTGATGAGGAATGTGCCGACATTGTAAAGAAAAGAAAGCTAGCAAAAATGAAATGGTTACACGAGCCAAATGAGGTAAATTTAGAGCAATTGGGTAGTGTTAGACGGGAAACCACCAAGTTACTAAAGAGTAAGAAGAGGGAATATTTGAGAGAGAAGATTAATGATCTTGAAATGAATGCAAAAAAATAGGAACATTAGAGAATTATATCAGGGAATTAGTATAGAGAAGAAAGGGTTTCAGGCTAGAACAAACATAATTCGGAATGAAAATGGGGATATGATTGCAGATTCCAAGAGTATATTAAATAGATGGAAAAGTTATTTTAATCAGCTATTAAATGTACATACAGAACAGGACATTGAGGAGGATAAGTTACAGACAGCAGAAATGCTAGTCGCAGAGCCAAGTGCATTAGAGGTTGAAATGGCAATTGAAAAATTGAAGATGTATAAAGCATCAGGTTCAGATGAGATCCCAGCAGAACTGATAAAATCAGGGGGAGAAAAATTGATGGACAAGATAAGCTGGTTGCTTAGTATGATTTGGGAAAAAGAAGCTCTTCCAGATGAATGGAAGGAATCAATTATCGTACCAATTTATAAGAAAGGAGATAAAACTGATTGCAACAACTATAGGGGCATCTCATTACTTTCAACTTCGTACAAAATTCTAACAAATATATTAGTAAGCAGACTTACTCCCTATATTGATGACATTCTAGGAGATCATCAATGTGCATTTAGAAGAAACAGGTCTACAACAGATCAGATTTTTAGTATAAGACAGATTTTAGAAAAAGAAATGGGAATATAATGGTACTGTACATCAACTATACGTAGACTTCAAAAAAGCATATGATTCAATTAAGAGGGAGAAGTTATATAGTATCCTGCTGGAGTTCGGAATTCCTAAAAAGTTAGTTAGACTTATACGAATGTGTCTAAATGGCTCAACGAGTAGGGTGCGTGTAGGCAAACAGTTTTTCAGACACTTTTGAAATCCAGAATGGTTGAAGCAAGGAGATGCACTATCTCCTCTACTATTTAATTTTGTACTAGAGCATGCCATTAAATCTTTAGAGAATGAGGAAGGCTTACAACTGAATGGTATTAATAAGCTGTTAGTTTATGCTGATGATGTAGTACTACTGGCCGATAGCGAGGAGATACTAAAGGCCAACACGCACACACTATTGAGTAACACTAAGAAATTAGGACTGGAAGTAAATATCAGTAAAACTAAATATATGGTCACACGTAGAAATACATTATATAATGGAAATGGACAGCTAATGACAAATGAGGGAAATTTTGAGGAATTGGCTGAATTCAAATACCTAGGAACAATAATCACAAATAGGAATGAGATGCACAAAGAAATTAAACATAGGCTCAATTCTGGAAATGCATGCTATTATGCATTGCAGAGACTTTTGATGTCCCAACTCCTTTCAAAAAACGTTAAGCTGAAAATATATAAAACTATTATTCTACCAGTTATATTATATGGGTGCGAAACATGGACTCTTACTTTAAGGGAGGAAAGGAGATTACGAGTATTTGAGAATAAAGTTCTTAGGAAAATTTTTGGACCAAAGAGAGATGAACAGACAGGTGAATGGAGAAGACTACATAACAATGAACTACATGGTCTTTATAGGAAGCCAGATATAATAAGAACAGTTAAGTCCCGTAGACTGCGATGGGCAGGACATGTTGCGCGTATGGGGAATGAAAGACGTGCATGGAAACTTCTTGTAGGAAAGCCAGAAGGAAAACGCCCAGTTGGTAGACCAAGAATGAGGTGGGAGAACAACATTAACTATGATTTGAGGGAAGTAGATTATACAGGGAATGATTGGAAAGCATTGGCTCAGGATAGGGATGTATGGAGAGCTTGTGTCCGTGCGGCCATGAACCTACGGGTTCGATAGTGCCAGTGAGTAAGTAAGTATAAGAAGAAAATTTCAACCTACTATTCTATTTAATAATCTAATTTCCCCTAAAAGATTAATAGAGGGAGGAGCCGCTATATTACAAGATCTTAATAAAAATCATCATAAAGACTCACCAGCACTATCGAATCCGTAGGTTCATGGACGCGCGGTCATAAGCTCTCCATACATCCCTATCCTGAGCTAATCTTTTCCAATCATTCCCTGTATAATCTACTTCCCACAAAATCATAGTTAATATTAATCTCCCACTTCATTGATGGTCTACGAACTGAGCGTTTTCCCTCTGGTTTTCCTACTAGAAGTTTCCATGCACCTCTGTCATCCACCATTCGAGCCACATATCCTGCCCATTGGAGTCTACGAGACTTCTCTTTTTCTTCTTAAACATAATTTATAGGATTTTCATCCTGTTTATTTCCAAAATCACTCCTAGCAGGAAGATTTATTGGATGTGCATTCACTGTCTATCCATCTCTTGGCTGGTCTTCCTCTTGTTCTTCTTTGGGGTAGGCTGAGCTCTGGAGCTGGGTGAAGGCAATCGGCCTAGGGAGGAAACCCCGAATAATAAACCCGCCATGAAAACGGGCTGACAACCCACTTCAAGGTGTATCTTATACATTGCTCGCAGTCCCTAGGATCAAGCCTCGCATCTACGAGACTTATTTTTTTACATATCTTGTAGCTCACTATTATGTAATTTTCTCCATTCACTGTCTGTACATCTCTTTTTGGCCCAAAAATTGTCTTAAGAACTTTATTCTCAACTACTCGTAATCATCTTTCCTCCCTTAAAGTAAGATATATATATATATATATATGGTATGATAAGAAAAATAAATCCCGTCCAGGCATTTATTTTTCTTATCATACCATATTAAGCTTATATTGCTCAATGTTAAACATTTAATTATAGCATATATATATATATATATATATATAGAAGGTCGAGGGTTCAAGTCCCGATGGGGTCAGGATTTTTAAACTGATTCAAACCTTCTGGCGGCACTATGGCCCTGGGGTCGACTCAGCCTCTAACGGAAATGAGTACCAGACGCTTGTTCTGGGGGTAAAGGCGGCCGTCACGCAGGGCTGACAACCCGGCTGACATCAAGTGCCGATTGTCAAGAAAAAGTGGGAGCCTTAACCTCCCACTACCCCAAGGGCCTCCTGAGGCCTGTAGTGGGAATACTTTACTTTACTTTACTTTATATATAAGTATATATATATATATATATATATATATACACACACACACATCAGTCCACCGCTATGGTCTCGAGGTAGCGTGCTGCCTTGTCACGCAGCGGACCCGGGTTCGATCCCCGGTCGGGGCAGTTTTTCTGGGTGAGGTTTTTATCGGGGTTTTTCCTCACCTGTTAGACAAATGTCAGGAAAACTTGAAGGCCCAAACGGTCCCCGAAATCATATGGCCATCATCATCATCATCCTTATCATTATCATCATCATCATCATCCTTCATCGGTGTGGAAAGCAACGGGAATCTACCACACTTACAATTCCCTAGTAAAGCTGCAAGCATAGCATGAAAATGCTATGATTGCAGTGAAAGACCTGCCTTCGGGCAGAATTACAATATATAATATTAGTATTCTATGGCGCGACAGGCCTAGAACGCCCTTAGCCTACCAGCCGGCTGCTGGCCTCGCATCAACATGTGTCAATCATAGAAGATGATCATCTAGCATGTCGAGTCCCCCAGCCGTTATAGCTGGTTTTCTCAACCTGGAACCGCTACTTATTGTAGCTACCAAAATGCTTCATGATGCTGGGTGGGCACCGGTCCCGTACTGGCCGAAATACCATGAGAAAATGTCTTCCCCTATGGAGACAAGAACAAGCGTAGGCCTATATATATATATATATATATATAATGTGTAATGGATATCACACTGAGGTACAGACTCAGAGATCCGGGTTCGAATCCCGTCCAGGCATTTATTTTTCTTATCATACCATATATATATATATATATATATATATATATATATATATATAACATGACCTCTGGGTTGTACCCCAACGTGCTATCCATTACACTACCGGGCAAATCTAATACAAACATTTATCTTTCATATATATATATATATATATATATTTTAATGGCCATTTTCGGTGTCTGCTTGATAAAAACGTTGAGGATCTATAAAAAATTTAAAAAATGTGTTTATGAGAACAACCTGAATAGCTTCACTCATAATAAATAAGTAGAGATGAGAAGAGTGCCTGTAATGCATAGACTTTTCTCTTACAGTCATGTAATGTATGCTAGATGAAATTGATATAAACAGTATTTATTGGTGAATGATGTTGACTTTGAGTGTGGGGTAACGAAATAATGAAGTTGTCGAGTGCATGCCGCGCCCTCCTGCGGCGCACTCACCTTCACACCGGCCCCAGGCGACGGGCCGTCACAATTCAAATTAAAATAAACATTCCCCCAATTGAAAACAACTGCAAATTCAATTTCCGCACTAGCAAAACTCTATTAAGTAAATAACAATTCCAAATAACGTGGTTACGCATAAAATTGTTGTTAAAATAACTGAGCTATTTATCATTACATCATTTATTATTTTTTCTTTATATTTCAACACATTCATCATTGTGAGTTTATGTTACAAGTTTCAAGTGTGTGTTAATATCTTAAAACAAAAACACGTCTCATTCTCTTCATCTCCTCACAATTGAGTAGTTTGTTTCCGAAAGCTACCATTTTCGTTTTTACAAATTTTTAAGGAGAGGCAAATATCTGAGATTTTGTTGTGTGCCGATGTTCCAATACCATACAAATGTAGCTATTGAGTTTGTTATCATGAAATATTTTTTTTTATAAATATTCATCGACCCTACTTAGTAGACACTGAAAATTAATAATGACAAAAACGTATATATATATGACAAGATAAGAAAAATAAATGCCTAGAAAGGATTTGAACCCGGACCTCTGAGTTGGTATCTCAGTGCGCTACCACTTACGCTACCAGGCGAATCCAGGACAAACACTTATTTTTCTTATACATTTTCTCTATATTCACATATATAGGCCTATATATATATATATATATATATATATATGTGTGTGTGTGTGTGTGTGTGTGTTATATTGTAGATTTCCGCGGCTATAAGTATGATTAATAAAATTTTCTTGAGTTTTCCGCGTCATGGATTCAAGGTCGGCCTCTTGCCGCTGATTACGACGTTTCGGCATGATCCCAAATGACATTATCAAAGAATGATAGGTTCGAATCACAGACTTAGGTCTTATACGATCAAACACCCCATCAAAACTGGTAGGCCTACGACTGGTAAGAATGACATTCACAGAGATAAAGTGTAAAGTAAAGATACAAACGAAATTAAATAATGAATTTGAATTTAACACAGGATTGCGCCAGGGAGACACATTATCATGTATTTTATTTAACATAGCTCAGAAAAAGTGGTTAGAGACTCTGGGTTATAGAGACAGAAAACTATTTTCACCAAATCCATACAGTTATTAGGTTATGCGAACTATTTAACTCATGCCCCAAATGGGAGTCAATGACCAATCACATTTCAATGATTTTTTTATTTACAACCAATCACAGTCGTGTTTCACCTAAAATTTATCAACTAAAGTTTATCGTAATAAAGAAAGCACCTCCTTTTTAACATTCTGAATAGGTTATAGCGTTATTTTGCAGTGACTGACCCTCGAAGAAATACGGCTACCAGATTGTATATATAGTGCATGAATGTCAACACGTAGCGCATGTGGGAGTTAATATAAAATCATTTGTAACAATTGATTATACCACAAAAAAAAAAAAGAAACCACTGTTTGCATTTTCTTAAACGAATTATTTTCCAGGGAATGACGTTGCAAAAAAATATAATTCACATATTTACATCATAGGATATCAGAAATTAATTAATACCTATAATTTTGGTTATAAATTTCTCCACTAGGGTGCATTCTTACAACATTATGATCCTTTGGCAATAAATAATATTATGATCTGGTTGCAGTGATAAACAAAAGAAGCAAATGAAGCGCACCAATCGTTTCTCATTTGTTTTCAAACATCGCCGTTTACATGAAATATATAATATTTTTAAATAACTATATTTAAATAATGATTTATGAGTATACAGCTTAATTTTATTCGTTAAATAGTCCTAACAAATGCTACTCTTGCTTTCCAAATTCTCTAGATAAATTCGAAATCACTCGTGGCATTACTTATGATTAGAGCGAGGATTTATATGAAGAAAATTTTACCAAAATATGAAATCAAAATAAGAAAATATGAAAAATATGAAAATTGTAACACGAAAATATTATGAAGCTATTATTTATTAACGTTATTACATATATTTTCATATACATACATTCGGTATAATATATAGGATCCAACAGCATGTAAATGAGACAAGTAGACCTTATTTGTAGTTCAAAAAGTCAAGATATTCAGTATATTTCTTATTTTAATTAGCTTTTCATTAATTCCATGCCCGTAGAAAGATCATGCTTACGATTTGAAACATTGTTAATAAATAGATAATGTCTACTGGAATATATATATATATATATATATATATATATATATAACACAATCCAACAATCCATTAATTTATTAATTGATATTTAATTATGAATTTCAAAATCCAAGGAACAAAACATAGCAACCAAAACAAACAAACAGACTTGCATGAAATATAGCACTAAAAATTTAGATTAGGTACAATTTGGCATGATTACTATTCTCATTGCATAAAGATATCAAACTCCAGTAATTATTTTATTATTAATTTAACATTTCAAATATAATTTATCTTCCAGTAATTGTATATGTAGCAATAACCTTAAATTAGTTGTTGGTATTGATATACGTATATAAAAAAGAATTAATTATTTATTCAATTATATTTAATTATGAAATCCAAGAAACAATACATAACCAAAACAGAAAGCTTTCCATGAAATATAGGACTGACAAAATTGAGACTATGTACAGTTTGGTATGGTAGCTATTTACATTGCATAAATATACTGAGCTTCAATATATGTAAAAGTGATCCCACTACAGGCCTCAGGAGGCCCCTGGGGTAGTAGGAGGTTAAGGCTCCCACTTTTTCTTGACAATCGGCACTTGATGTCAGCCGGGTTGTCAGCCCTGCGTGACGGCCGCCTTTACCCCAGAACAAGCGTCTGGTACTCGTTTCCGTTAGAGGCTGAGTCGACCCCAGGGCCATAGTGCCGCCAGAAGGTTTTGGTCAGTTTAAAAATCCTGACCCCACCGGGACTTGAACCCTCGACCTTCCGACTTGTAGCGCAGTGCCTTAACCACTACGCTACGGCGTATGTACATGTAACAATAACATTAAATTTAATTATAATTGAGTTGTGGTTTTTTATTTTTGGTATTTGCTGATACCTATAAAAATCGAGTTATAGGAACAATTTAATTTTGACACAATAGATTGCAATTTATAAAATGTAGGCTAAGAAAGAACATTATTTAGTTATTTTAAATATATTTCAAATATAAAATGAACATACCTCTTTACTACAGTAAGTGCAAAACACTATTTTACCATCCCTGGTGTAGCATTTAAATGCTGAAATCCAATCACGAACCAACTCCAGTTTTTGGCATCTTGTTTTTCACTAGTAACAACAAGAAGTATGTCTGTACACAAGCAAAGTGAAGAAATTGCCTAGGTAAGAGTGGGTGGTCACTAATCTACTATTGTCCTTAAACTTATCAATCTGTCATCAGTTCATCATGTTCTCGTTCCAGCGGGCCAAGTTACGGATAAACCCCATCCATCTCTTGACTCATCTTGCTGTTATTGCCGGTTAACGGTATTTGTTTTGTTCAGAAAGGAATTCTGGAGAATTTCCACTTGTCTACGATTTACAATGTCAAAAACTTACAGAGGTACAGTCACTTCAAAAAATATTTTAACAAATTCCTAGAAGTGTTATTGGAAAAAAATATATATATTTTTTTAAATGTTGAAAATATGAAGCAATATGAAATATTTGCTAAAATATGAACTTTTTGTCAAAATATTATGAAATATGAAATTTTTTTTGGTCCCATTCAATTCTACACTTCATAAAACGTGAAGATACTTTGTCGCAATGCTCTCCGACTTATAGTTTAAAACATGAAATTTCATAAAATTCCGCGCTCTACTTATGATAATGTGGACATAATTGAAAGGTCCTTTCGAGCACTAACAGAAGCTTTCATCGCCTTTCAATCTTACGCAAAAAAGATGGGTCTGGAAAATTAATGAAAAAAGACGAAATATATGACTTCAGAAAGAAACTATGTTACAAAAAAAAAAAATGTTCAGATAGGAAGATACACATTTGAAACAGTGGATCAATTCAAATATTTAGGGGTAATAGTTCAAAATGGATAATGATACAACACAAGAAATAAAGAATCGAATAAATATTGCCAACAAATGTTATTATGGGCTTTTAAAACACACGAAAAGTCAGGTCTTGTCAAGATCTGTAAATATATTACAGTACAAGACTATAATAAGACCCATTTTGACATATGGATGTGAAACATGGATAATGGGGAGAAACAATGAATGCGCTCTACAATGTTTTGAAAGAAAAATATTAAGGAGGGTGTATGGCCCTATATGTACGAAGAACGGTGTCTGGCAAAAACGCTATAATCAGGAGTTGTATGCATTATTCAAAGAAGTGGAAATTAGTAAATTCATTAAATTAACCATACTACGATGGGCAGGGCATCTAAGAAGAAAGGAAGAGTCAGAAATATGTAAAAGGATATGGTCAAATCAACCAGAAAGTAGAAGAAAAAGAGGAAGACCGAAACTGCCATATACGGATTAGGTGGATGGAGATGCTAGAGAGTTGGGATTGAGAAATTGGTGGAGAGAGGCACAGGAGAGAGCTAATTGGAGGAGGCTCTTTGAGGAAGCCAGGACTCAGGAATGAGTTGTTGCGCCAATGATAATGGTGATAATCAAACACCTTGAGTTTTCACCTTAAGACCTAAATCTGTGAATCGAACCTATCATTCCTTGATAATGACATATGGGATCATGCCGAAACGTCGGAATCAGCGGCCAGAGGCAGACCCTGAATCCATAATGCATAATGCAGAAAACTCAAGAAAACTTTCTTAATCATATGTATGTATGTATATTTTTTAATGGTCTAGCCAGTTTAATTTATATCTATTGAGTTTTTATTCTACTGATTCTACATCTAATTGCTCTATAAGTCTTCATTCCTTTTTCGATCTAAAAGAGAATCTAAGAGATCTAAGATAATTATATATATATATATATATATATGACCATTTTAAACATTTATTGGTGAAATGGGCATATTGACTGTATATATATTTTAATATTGTATCACCAAGAAGATCAATTGTGTATTAAATATATGAAGAAGTTTTAGAGCAATTAGATGTAGAATCAGTAGAATAAAAACTCAATAGAATTAAATTAAACTGGCTAGACCATAAAAAAATGGATAATTCAAGAATCCCAAAAATCATGTCGCAATATAAGCTCAAAGGAGATCGTCGACCAGGAAGACCTCTTAAAAGACTGCTATATGGGATCGAAACAGGTCTACAAAGGCCTAATTCATGACGGATGGTGATGATATATATGTATTATGAGAGAAGTTGGGAAGGTCCTTGGAATGCATAAAAGCACGCGTTTCCATAATCGAGTCTGTATTTAATTTCTATCTTCATCTCATTCGTGTTAGGATGCGTATAAGCAAACAATTTTCGAATACTTTTGATATTCACACTGAGTTAAGCAAGGAGATGCACTATCTCCTCTACTATTCAATTTTGTACTAGAGCATGCCATCAAATATTTAGAGGATGAAGGCCTCAACTCAATGGTATTAATAAGCTGTTAGTTTATGCTGATTATATAGGCCTAGTGCTATTGGGCAATAGCAGGGAGATACGTACTAAGGGCCAACACACACACACTATGAGTAACGCTAAGGAAGTAAATATCAATAAAACTAAATATATGGTCAGACATAGAAATACATTATATAATGGAAATGAATAGCTAATGTCAAATGAGGGAAATTTTAAGGAAGAGGCTGAATTCAAATAACTTACCTAGGAACAAAAATCAAAATAGGAATGACACTTGTAAGTCAGGAAAAATTAAGGCCCAAACGGTTCCCGAACATCATATGGCCATCATAATTCATATTCGTCTTAGATTAAGTTTATGATTATGGACTTTCTTGGCGCAAAACTATCATCATCATCCATCATATCATCGGGGTAGCCGTAATCCCGCCTTCAAGGTTCCCCAACCACAGCAGTGGGTAACAATTACGCCAACGACAATAGAGAACACTAGAAAATGTCGAAATAACAAAACCTCGGGCACTGAATAAAAAATACTTATAAGACAACATTTTTAATAAATGAAATTATATTATTTATTATTATTATTATTATTATTATTATATTATTATTATTATTATTATTATTATTATTATTATTATTATAACTTTAACTAACTCACTGGCTCTATCGAATACGTAAGTTCACGGCCGCGGGGGACATAAGTTCTCCATACATCTCTATATTGAGCTAACGTTTTCCAATCATCCCCTGTATAATCTACTTCCCCCAAATCACGGTTAATGTTATTATCCCAACTCATTCTACCAACTGGCCGTTTTCCCTCTGGTTTTCCTATAAGAAGCTTCCATTCACATCTTTCATTTCCCATTCGTGCCACATGCCCTGCCATTCGCACTCTACGAGAATTAACTCTTCTTATTATATCTGGCTTCCTATACATACCATGTAGCTCACTATGTATTTTTCCCATTCATCTCTTATTGGCCCAAAATTTTTCCTAAGAATTGTATTCTCAAATACTCGTAATTATTATTATTATTATTATTATTATTATTATTATTATTAACATGTCACAAATAAGGAAATTAGAAACATAATGAAAGCAGAAGAAAGCATAATTGAAAGAATTGAGGAGAAGGAATTAAAGTGGTTAGGACATGTCTTAAGAATGGAAGATGAGCGATGGCCAAAGCAACTATATGAATGGCATCCGAACAGAAAGAAGAAAAGAGGGAGACCAAGGTTAACATGGAAGGAAAACATGAAGACAGTAATGAAAGCTAGAGGGCTAAGCATCGAAGATGCCCAAGACCGTAGGCTTTGGAGGTTTGGCACGGGAAGACGGCAGCAGCTGTAAAAACCCGAAGTAGATAGATTATTATTATTATTATTATTGTTGTTATTATTATTATTATTATTATTCCCTCCATGGTATCTTTACCTTGTCGTGGTGGAGTGGCTTGCGTGCTTAAATGATCCTGAGAGCTATGGCGGCGGTAGCATTGTTGTGATAGGGTTACCCATGTCGGACTGGTCGAAGGTGATAAGCCAGAGGAAAAAAGTACCTTGGTCGAAAGAGTGACGAACTTTCACCTTAAAAATACAACCGTCAAGAAATGCGGACATGGGTTCTACTGGGGTAAAATTTTCCGGAGGTCAAATAGTCCCGCATTCGGTTCTCCGGGCGGGGACTACTTCAGAGAACCCATGCCAAAGGCTCAAACACAGGGACATGTCCTAGGAACATGGAATGTTCGTACTTTATACAATAGCGGGGCACTAGAGATATTAACGCGGGAATTAGATAAATCACCCTTGAATATAGTCGCTTTACAGGAAGTTAGACGACCAGGAGAAGGTAGTCAGGAATCAGGAAACTTTACATTATATAGAGTGATTCAGAAATATGGCTAAACGTTTGATCGCATTTTGTGACGATAATATTATTATTAAAGGAAATATGATGTTATCATTGGAAATGGAATCCTTCAAATTACAACAATAGAACAAAACAAAACAAATCACTGCTCACGTGCAGCTTGGCGGGTTGATTTTTGTGGGCTAGCGTCGAAACGCCTCCACAATTCTCTTCGTTGTTTCTGCATCCGTGCTAATGCGAGGCCTTTCCAGGAGGTTTGATTTTCTGCATCCTTCCCGTTTCCAGCAGTCGTTTTCTCTACTTCCCCATAGTCGACGGCTGCAATGCTACGTTAAACTCACGTCTTTCCCGTCTTGCGACCTCACGATCATTAGCATATGTTATTGCCCATGCAGCAATTGTAATTTGCTGTTGCATTTCAACGCCATTTTGACCAATGACGTAAGTTCTACACTGTTTTGTTTTATTCCATTGTTGTAATTTGAATAATTACCTTTCACATTTCCTGTAATGGCAATATTTTCATCACACAACGCGATCAAACGTATAACCATATTTATGATTCACCCCGTACTATGGGGGTGCAGAAAGACCTGAATTTGGAACTGGTTTTTTAGTCAGGAGGATCCTGTCCGCTATCCGAGATATTAAGTTTGTCAGTGATAGGAAATCATACATAATTCTAAAGGGTAAACGACATGATTTTATAATCGTAAATTATTATTATTATTATTATTATTATTATTATTATTATTATTATTATTATTATTATTATTACATGATACTGTAATAAATCTTTTTCTGCTTCTTTTTTTATATAAAATTGTGAAATACTAAAATTAGGGATGGCGTGGAGAAATAATATTAAACAGATGATGTCAGACTTAAGTAGGTATGTATTGAGGATACAAGCATGTAATTAGAGTCTCGCAGAAAGTCTGAATCTGATTGCGGTGCGATCTGGTCTGGTCATGAAATTAATTAGACCCATTACTCGGGTCATTACCTCGGCTCAAAGGGCTTTCCTTCCTCCCTCCCTTCCCAATCACACACGCGGCAACCCAACCCACACGTCTCTAGGGGAACTTTCTTCCATCCCATCCAACTGAGAATTTTTTTCTGACGGAAAATTATTTCACACTCAAATTACTCTCTCATTTCAAATGTTATTTAGGGGAATATAATGATTAAGGGGGATTAAACTTCAACCCTTTACCCAGTGTACAATAAACTTACATTCAATAGCAATTTTATCTAATGCTATGTTTCATTTATCGGCCTCGGTAGTCTAGGGTTTAAAAGCCTTCTTTCTGGTCCCGAGGGTCGAGGATTCATACTGCCAGAGTCAGTGGACTTTTTAGGATGGAGAAATCCAAGAGACAAGGCCTCCTAGAATGACTTTAGGAAAATCCATCCATAGTAATTCTGCCCGAAGGCAGGTCCTTCACTGCAATCATAGCATTTTCAAAATTAAAATATAAAATTATGGAATATTCACCCGAAAGGTCCGTCTCCTCAACTTAATTAATTATTTAACTGTAGCGCTTTCGGAACTTGTCCCATCATCGACAGGATGAAACACCAGTTTTGAATCCCGAAAGCGCTACAGTTAAATAATTACTTAAGTTGAGGAGACGGACCTTTCAGGTGAATATTCCATAATTTTATATTTTAATTTTGAATAATACCTCAACGGAACACATCATGAATCTTATAAAAGTTGAATAGCATTTTCATGCTATGCTTGCAGCTTTACTAGGGAATTGTAGGTGTGGTAGCTTCCCGTTGCGTTCCACACCGGTGAAGGATGGTGATGATGATGGCCATATGATTTCGGGGACCTTTTGGGCCTTAAAGTTTTCCTGACGTTTGTCTTACAGGTGAGGAAAACCCCCGATAAAAACCTTACCCAGAAAAACTGTCCCGACCGGGGATCGAACCCGGGCCCGCTGCGTGACAAGGCTGCACGCTACCTCGAGACCACATCGGTGGACTTTAGGAAAATGAGCTTAACTAAATTAACTTGGTATAGTAACTCCTCAAAATTTCCCTCATTTGTCATTAGCTGTCCATTTCCATTATATAATGTATTTCTACGTGTGACCATTTATTTAGTTTTATTGATATTTACTTCCAGTCCTAATTCCTTAGTGTTACTCAATAGTGTGTGCGTGTTGGCCTTTAGTATCTCCACGCTATCGCCCAATAATACTACATCATCAGCATAAACTAACAGCTTATTAATACCATTGAGTTGTGAGCCTTCCTCATTCTCTAAAGATTTAATGGCATGCTCTAGTACAAAATTAAATAGTAGAGGAGATAGTGCATCTCCTTGCTTCAACCCATTCTGGATTTCAAAAGTGTCCGAAAACTGCTTGCCTACACGCACCCTACTCTTTGTGCCATTTAGACACGTTCGTATAAGTCTAACTAACTTTTTAGGAATTCCGAACTCCAGCAGGATACTATATAACTTCTCCCTCTTAATTGAATCATATTTTTTTGAAGTCTACATATAATTGATGTACAGTACCATTATATTCCCATTTCTTTTCCAAAATCTGTCTTATACTAAAAATGTGATCTGTTGTAGACCTGTTTCTTCTAAATGCACATTGATGATCTCCTAGAATCTCATCAATATAGGGAGTAAATCTGCTTACTAATATATTTGTTAGAATTTTGTACGGAGTTAAAAGTAATGAGATGCCCCTGTAGTTGTTGCAATCAGTTCTATCTCCTTTCTTATAAATTGGTACGATAATTGATTCCTTCCATTCATCTGGAAGAGTTTTTTCCCAAATCATACTAAGCAACCAGCGTATCTTGTCTATCAATTTTTCTCCCCCTGATTTTATCAGTTCTGCTGGGATCTCATCTGAACCTGGTCCTAAATATTTAAATTATTTAACATTTTGTATTCTTCTTGAATTACATTTTAGCTCATCTGTTGTATCCAATGAAATATATTCTGTTTTTATTATAATTTATCTGTAATCCATATGTTTTGTATTCTATCTTATATTTATTATTATTATTATTATTATTATTATTATTATTATTATTATTATTATTATTATTATTATTATTATTATTATTATTATTATTATTATTATTATCGGGCGCGGTGGACTAGTGGTTATGCTCCTTGCCTTTGGTCCCGAGGGTCGCGGGTTCAAACCCGGCCGGGGTCGATGGATTTTTTAGGATGGAAAAATCCAAGGAGTAAGTCCTCCGGGAGGTACTTTAAGCCGTGGATTCCGAGTTTAAAGATTTTCAGGCTCATAAAAGATCCTTAAGCCTGAATGAAAAGGCCTCTAAGCAAAATTTACCGGTACCGAATTTTCCCGTCCTAGTACTACCTTGGTTTCCTAGATGTCAGTATGAGGCGGAACGCTGACCACGGACCACTCAAATGACATATATACGAAAACAAGCGTAACCAAATTAGTATGGTTCAAATTCTTCCCTGTAGGGGGAGAGCTCCTAATTCTCTGTTAAGGGAAACATTGGCTTACAAGATACATTATTATTATTATTATTATTATTATTATTATTATTATTATTATTATTATTATTATTATTATTAAAGAGAGTTCGATGGAGTGATAAGAAGCTTTGGCTAAACTGGGACTTACAGATGAGGTTGTTCAGGACCGCTACAAATAGAGAAGGTTAATTTCTTGAAGGTGATGGAAAACCTTTAGCGTCTATAGGGCTATACTGTAAAAAAATTCCGAAAAAACATTATTAGTCTATTACTATAATTAATATTAAGTTATTAATATAAATACCATTAATATTATCGCTAACAATATCACTATTTATATTATTATTATTATTATTATTATTATTATTATTATTATTATTATTATTACTACTATTAATATTACTATTTAAATCTGTGAACCTCTGATACAGAGATGATCATGATAGCCGAGACCAAAACACAGATGACGTCATGGTCTGTGTCGTGATTTATAAAATTGCACAACTGAGAGGATGTAATTTGTATGTGATAAGACAGAGAGGTTGCCAAAGCCAGGCAGTGAATGCAAAAAGGGGGAGGTTGTCCAGTGTCGTGGTGACGCGTGGCAACTCTCGTGTTGTCTGCAGATGACACCATTCTTGTGTCAACCCACCCTCTCTTCTTCAGCATCTGTTTTTATCCTCATGTATTCGATTAGGTTCATTCTGCATGTTTTAAATTTTACTAGTAGAGGCGGGTCCTGCCATAATGAGAGGGAAATCGAAGCATCTTAAAATTCAATACCAATTACTTATTTTATTGCATAATGTGATAATAAAATTATTTTGTTCGTAATTTTTTTATGAAAAATTCACCGACCTCGGGAGAGTTTTAACTCGCGAACTCTGCAACTAAACGCGAGCATGGTAACGGCTAGTCTACAATCAATTTATAAGCAAACATTGTTTTTCTTATTACATTATTATTATTATTGTTATTATTATTATTATTATTATCATCGACACACACACTCTATTGAGTAAGTTAATACTAAGAAATTGGGACTGGAAGTAAACAATAAAACTAAATATATGATCACACATAGAAATGCATTATATAATGGAAATAGACAACTAATGACAAATGAGGGAAATTTTGAAGAAGTGGCTGATTTCAAATAACTAGGAACAATAATTACAAATAGGAATGAGGTGCACAAAGAAATTAAACATAGGCTCAATTCTGGAAATGGGACTCTTGTCGTCCCAACTCCTTTAAAAAAAAGTTAAATTGAAAATATATAAAACTATTATTCTCCCAGTTATATTATATGGATTCGAAACATGGACTCTTACTTTAAGGGAGGGGAAGAGATTACGGGTATTTGAGAATAAAGTTCTTAGGAAAATTTTTGGACAAAAAAAGAGATGAAGAGACAGGTGAATGGAGAAAACTGTATAATAGCTACATGGTATGCATTAGGAAGCCTGATATAATAAGAACAGTTAAATCTCGTAGACTGCGATGGGCAGGACATGTGGCACGTATGGGGAATGAAAAACGAGCATGGAGGCTTCTTGTAAGAAAACCAGAGGGAAAACGGCCGGTTGGTAGACCAAGAATGAGCTGGGAGAATAACATTATCCTTGATTTGAGGAAAGTAGATAATACAAGGGATGATTGGAAAATATTAGCTTAGAATAGGGATGTATGGAGAACTTATGTCCGCGTGACCATGAATCTACGGATTCGATAGAGCCAGTGAGTGAGTTAGTTTTATTATTATTATTATTATTATTATTATTAAACTAACTCACAGGGATTATGGAATCCTAAGGTTCATGGCCGCACGGACATAATTATGCTCCCCATATATCCCTATCCCGAGCAAATATTTTCCAACGATTATCTGGATAATTTACCTCCCCCAAATCATGGTTAATGTTATCCCCCCATCTCATTGTTGGCCTACCTATTTGGCGCTTTCCTTCAGTAAGTTTCCATGTCTCTCTTCCGTTCCCCATTCGTGCCACATGTCCTGTTCCTCGCATCTGTGAGACGTAAACAGTTACCGGTATATTATCAAAGATACCGGCATAAAATAAACATAAAGCTCCTGATCTTGGTTATTATCTGCATATTCAATAATAATAAAATTCATATCAAATTCCGTTCAGATGAATAGTCATAAGATAAAAATTAAAATGTACCCGTTGGCAGGTACCGTCGTCCTCAACTTTCTTAAAATAATGTATTTAAAATATTATTTGGAGGCCTTTCGGAAGTTAACTTCCATCATCAGCAGCATGAATATGTGCTACTACACTCTAATTCAACCCAGGAAGTTACTACAAACTTTATGGGCTATGCCAGTGTCCCCCTACCTACAGAGGGTAGATGTTGCCAAACTCATAATAACGATATTTGTTTGTTTAGGGAGGGTGGAAGGGCAAGGTTAGCAGTACTTTTTCCAAATCTATGTACTATACATTTAAAAAACATATTTTTCTGCATGCAAACTAGTTTTATAGTAAATATGAGAGTCGACACTTTCACACAGGATAGTACAGATCCGCAAGAGCTCAGTGACAAGTGGTAACTGTTTTTTTTTAGGAGGGAGTGGCTTGGACGGCTACAACTTGTTGTGTTGCAATCTTGATTTTTATATAAGGGTTTATCTCAAGAAAATACAATTAAAATGGCAACCGAGTTCCCTATTCCAAACACACAGTAACTTCCTGGGTTGAATCTGAGTGTAGTTGTATCTAGAGTTGCTACTAACGACGCACCAAGACCATCAACGTCTACAACGTCTTAGATACAACAACTAGTATTACATATTCATCCTGCTGATGATGGAAGTTAACTTCCGAAAGTCCTCCAAATAATATTTTAAGTACATTATTTAAAGAAAGTTGAGGACAACGGCACATTCCAACAGGTACATTTTAATTTTTATCTTATATCTGCATATTGTATAAATTAAATATCCTCAACTCAGGGTTGGGTCGGGGAATGAGATGAGATGAAACTCCTACATTTACAGAGGTCTGTGAACTACAAGTGTGCCGGTCGACTATCCCTGACGCACCATCACAGGGGCGCATTAAGCGAACACTATTATTTATTTATTCTTAATTTCTGTTGTGTACTAGATGTTTTGAACATAAGATGCACGACAGTTCCATAGTAACCTTAATATCATTAAAATAGTTAAATAAGCTAATTTAATTAGGCTTCTACGATGAGTTTCTTATTTTTAATTTTCAAATTAGAGGTTTTAGAAGAATGTAAATGAACGGCCTAGTCAACTCGAGAAGCGGCGCTAGCCTGGGCTATGTTTGCACTTGACAGGTATAACCGGAGGCGTTCAAATTGCTCGTCATTCTCACATCCCCCGCTGAGCAGCGCCACAGTCGCTTCCGTTTCCAAGGCAACAATAACACCGCAAAATACGAAGGTATTTAATGGAAAAGTGTTTTAAATCAGTAAATAAATGAACAATTGGAAATCTATTGTAATCTAATCTCGAATTTATGCATGTCTTCTAATAATTCTATACACGTTTATGTTGATTTTGATGCTTGAAGTAAGGTTATGTAAGACATGCGCGCGCATCATATGCATTATGGAGGCTTGATTATATTGGCGGGGATAGTAATTACAAGTACTGGAATGTAGAATACTTCTAAGGTAAATCGGTTGTTTGAAGAGCGGTAAAAATAGGCCTAACTCGTAATCGAAAAATATATATCTGATTACAATTACCGAAAATATTAACATTTTGTTGTATTAATTAAGGGAATATTTAACTTCAAAATATTTATATATTTTTCTTACTTTCTTTAAATATTTGTCAACAGTAATCTGACAAGAGGTTGTGTTTTTCTGAAAAAAAAAATCAACCTCGCGTTGGATTTGGGGGCGACTATTTAGTGAATAATACAACATCAGAAGCTAAAAATAATTACAGTAAAACTTGCTCAAAGCGGAATCGCATGGGACCATTTTTTTTCTTCCACATGAGACAAAATTCCGCATTATAAAAAAAACTAAAACTTATTAATAATCTTAGATTATAGAGTACCCTATATGTCTTTTTTTACTTACCTTGGATTAATTTTAATTCCGCTGCCTTTCAAAAGTGAAATATAATATGTACGAGAGACTTCGACGGCAACGCGCGAAAAAAACAGTCCTGTTTCGTCAGCATTAAAAATGTCACTTGGGTGCGTATCCTGAAATTAAAGTATGCAGTTTCGGTTTCCGCTCACTAACTATGCTTTCGTCCACATCCTTTGATTCCCCGCAAATTTAATTCCACACTACATTGTGTCGTCTTTTAAAATTGTCTACAACCTGAAGATAGGGATAGAGCTGGACTTTGGAGCATGGGTCCGGAGATTTTTGATCGTGGACTTCTAAAACACTCCTACACCTCGCTGATTTTTTTTCTCTTCATTTGACCATTTCCTTGCATTCATTCATTATTTTTTCTTTGTGTTTTAACATATCATAAACTTGGGTTTTTCCACATTTAAATTTAGTCATTATTTCGCGTTCTGAGAGTTTATTTTGTTTATCTTTAATCACTTTCGCCAGGACCAATACATTTGTTCACATTGGACAGATTTCCGTATTATTCACGTTCCGGATTAAACAAGTTTTACTGTATAATGTTTAATATTTACCAAATGTGGGGTTATATATTCCGATCTTACTTCCGGACGATTTCTAAGCCGGCTGTATAGTAATAAATAGCATATGTTTACTGTTAAATTTCTTTGGGCTTGGGAAAAATCAATAACAGATGATTGTATGAGAAATAACTATTAACAATAATGCAGATTCATTATAAAACATTTAATACATTTTTAGAGCAACAGAACCAATTTTTTTTTTGGTAATTTTTGAGTTTTTTTTGGCATTTCTTGCTGAACCATATCGATCGTATATTGTTGAATCGATATCCTTGTCAAAGAAGTTAATTTGTGGATTTATATCTCATTACAAACAGGAAGAGGCAATTTTATCAACAGGAAGATACAAAATTATCGGTCTCTGAGATAAATAGTCCATGTATTCATTTTAGTGAATTTCAAAGGAATGGAATTATTGAGGTTTTCTCATTAATATATATATATATATACTTTTAAAAATTCTATGTACATCTTCACCGATCCTATATACAAGACACTGAAAATTAGCATGGTCAAATGTACGTATTCTTCCATTCTATAGTGTTCTACTTTAGGGCAGCTCTTTCACTGCAGTCAAAGCATTTTCATGCTATGCTTTGTAGCTTTACTAGGGAATTATAGGTGTGGTAGCTTCCCGTTGCTTTCCACGCCGGTAAAGGACGATAATGATGATGATGATGATGGCCAGTGCTGTTCGGGGACCTCTTGAGCCCCAAAGCCACCTTTGTCTTACAGATGAAGAAAAACCCCGGAAAACCCTTATCCAGGAAGCTTGTCCCGACCGGAAAACGAACCCGGGCAAATATATATATATATATATATATATATATATGGTATGATAAGAAAAATAAATGCCTGGACGGGATTCGAACCCGGATCTCTGAGTCTGTACCTCAGTGTGATATCCATTACACCACCAGGCGAATCCAATTCAAACATTTATTTTTCTTATATATGTATTATATTCTCCATTATTACTAGATGTCGCGAGAACTGGGTGTATATGTATATATATATATATATATATATATATATATATATATATATATATATACACACACACACACACAGCCTATATATCATGAGTTCGTTAACAGCAAAATCACCTGAAAAGAAAATTTAAAAGCGCTCTAGCGGTTGCAATTTTCCATTTTTCTCAACCAATCTCTCAATAGGTTTATTACATGCAATTGAATTAAAACGCGGAATATATTTTCCAAATATCAGCGATATCCGATTACACTGAGCAACAAAAAAAGATACTTTTTTTGACTCAGAAAGAAAAATATGTGATTCTGATAGCTAGTATTCAAATATGATACCGGTTTTTCTCCATCACGCAAGGTTTCCGAGAGACAGGCATTTATAATTTCAAACACTTTAATATTTTCTACATTCGTAACAACACAATATTCGAACATTTGGACTCACCTTGAAAGTAAGAAATGACGATTTTCTGCTATATTTCGCCTGTGGAGCATCCCTCTTGATGGTCCAACAATAATCAGCCAGCATATTAGGATTCCATTTGCCTTGATATCTCTTTTCCGTAGCTGAAAACCATCTGAGTTAGCTCATTTTCTTTTATTTTACAATGGACAAATGGACGAAAAAACGTTTATTAAAAAATATTTATTTAAATCCATTAATTGAAATTGAAATAAAAAAAGCTGTGGGCGATGGAGAAATTTCGAATACATGTTTGAAAACACGATAAAAAAACTGCATAAGTACAACTATTGGTACCCATGAGATAAAAATCATGTTGACCAGTGTAATTTGAAAATAAGCATTTCTTTTAATTTTCATACAGTAAATGTTTGTTTTATTTTAGGTTTAAGCCGAACGCACTATATTTACATGGAAAAGAGACTTCACATAGTCACTTTACTTCACTTTCGATTAAATGAAGTTGGAGTACTTGTGGTTTAGCGTGACAACATTACAAACTTTACATATTGTGTTACATGAAACATAACTCAGTTTCAGAGGCAAGAAAAAAATCTCTCACGCAGAAACTAATCTTCACGGGGCTAGGCAAAATGCCTGTTCCGCCTCACAGTTGTTCTGTACATCTTTTCACTGACCTTCCTACATTCCTTGAACCTCTTGGCTTGTAGTTAAATGTTGCTTTTGGTAATCTTGTTACGTTCATTCTTTCTACATGTCTAAACATTTTTCTCTATATTCTTTGATTTTTATCATTTAATGGATATATATTTACTGCGATGGGCAGGACAAGTGGCACGAATGGGGAATGAAAGACGTGCATGGAAGCTTCTTGTAGGAAAACCAGAGGGAAAACGCCCTATTGGTAGACCAAGAATGAGGTGGGAGAATACATAAACTATGATTTAAGGGAAGTAGATTATACAAGGGATGATTGGAAAACATTGACTCAGGATAGGGATGTATGGAGAGCTTATGTCCGCGCGGCCATGAATATACGGGCTCAATAGTGCCACTGAGTTAGTTAGTTAGTTAATGGATATATATTTAACTCTATTCTTATATCTTCATTCTTTAACCGATCCATTCTTGCAGCCTTTTGTTCTTCTAAGGAAGTTCATTTCTACTTTGTAATTTTTGGTCATTACCCAAGTTTCACTCCCATAAAGTAATGCAGGAACTGCCAATGTTTTATGAAACTTCAATCTAGTATCTCTTCTTGTTTTGTTCTTTAATGTTCTATGTATAGTTCCACATATCATTTGAAATCTTGACAGTTTCACATTTACGTCTCTTTCAGTTTTTATGTTTAGGCCTATAGTAAAATTACAACCCAAATAATTAAAATTTGTTCCTTGTTCCAGAGGTTTGTTGTCTATTATGATTTTTGATCTTATATGTTCACTTCCCCAAAATGCCGGTATTTTCCTTTTTTTTTTTTTTTCCTCCTTTGATATTTTAAAATTATATTCTTGGCATAACTGATTTAATTGATGTAAAGAGTACTGCAAGTTATTACTTTTCCAATTTTGGATGATGTCATTAATATATAAATTAAAAAGGGTAGGTGATAAACTATACCCTTGTCTTACACCTCTATTTATTAAAAATTGATTCGGTCTTTGATGTGCCTATTTATTATAATGAGATTTTTCATATAAACTTTTCATCACATAAATT
Source organism: Diploptera punctata (assembly GCA_030220185.1). NCBI lineage: Eukaryota > Metazoa > Arthropoda > Insecta > Blattodea > Blaberidae > Diploptera > Diploptera punctata. The sequence continues at coordinate 32,009 of JASPKZ010007475.1, read as the reverse complement.
AATTCAAATTCGTCAATAAGTCCAATTCGTGGTACGAATTTGCTTGCGCATTACATATTTACTTTATTAATACAATAGGATGTATCTAGTTTTGTTGGAATTAACAGAAATTGAGGCTGTTGAAGCAATTTTATGATTTCCATGTAAGCCTCCACTCCTAATGATCCAAATTTGCTGATTTACGAAACACGCCTTTCTTTTGATAATTAAATCGTATATAAAATGTTAAAATATTAAAATAAGTAGGACCTACCTGATATATCTGTCCTCCTGAACTAAATTAAAAATCTGTTTAAAAAAAAACTTTTTCGCGTAATTAAAACTATACAGGCCTTTCAGAATCATGTTTCATCTTCTGCGTTTGATTTGGTGCTGAATTTGATGTATAAATTATAGAACGGGTTCATGTCTATGGGTGTGTTTTCGTTCAGCGTGTCTATGTTCTTTCCTTCTTTTAAAATTTCCATGTCTTCTAGGATGCTAATTTTGTTGTTGTTCTCTCTCTGCAGTATTGACATGGTATTATCGATTTCGTCGAATTGATGACCAGTTTCTAGTATATGTTTGGCAAAACTTGAACCAGTGGGAGTCTGTGCTCTTCTCGGACGAATCCAGGTATTGTCTTACACGTTGTGATGGTCGATTGAGGGTGTGGGGACGGCCAGGGAAAGATTTTCTGCAGAGGCTGTACAAGAAATTGATAGATTCGGAGGAGGTTCCATAACGGAGTTATGTACAACAATCGTACGGACCTTGTACTTGTTCCCCAGCGACTGAATGCTGTCCGGTATATCGAGCACGTTCTGGAAGAGCATGTAGTACCTGCTGCCATTGGAGTAGGCCCTGGATTTCTGTTTATGCAGGATAATGCCAGGGCACATTCTGCGGCTGTCACCAGGGATTTCCTGAGGAGGAATGAAATTGAGGTAATGGAGTGGCCAGCGGTCAGCCCAGACCTCAACCCTATTGAACATTTGTAGGATCTTCTAGACAGGAAGGTCAGGAACCGACATCAAGCTCCACAAACTCTGCAGCAACTTGGAGATGCTCTGAAGGAGGAATGGGAGAATATCCCGCAAGATGAAATCCAGAATCTTATTGGGAGCATGCCACGAAGGTGCCAAACTGTCATCGAATGTCGTGGAGGCCATACACGGTACTAAGTCTATATATCGAGTGTATAACTTTGATAAAATAAGCACAAGATTCAATTGCTTACATAGCGGAATTATTTGAAAAGTTATTTGTCAGCGTTATTCATTTGTTTTTACTGACATGAGCAATAAATAAATAAATAAATAACCACAAATAATGTACTTTATTAATTTCATGTTTGTACCTTTATCCAATGAAAAAAATATTTGCATATTTCATAGTGTTCCTCTAATTGTTTTGAGCAGTGTATTTAACTGTGGCGCTTTCGGGACTAGTCCCATCATCAGCAGGATCAAAACTGATGTTTCACTGAAGATCTGGTAGAGGGGGTTACACGTACTGGGTTCGTTTTCGTTTATCAGATGGTCGTTGTTGTTAACTGCTTTCGAAATTTCCATCTCCTCGAGTTCGTTTATCTTCGCTGGATTATTTTCTCTGTGCATTACTATTAGGGTGTGTTCAATATCTAACATGTGATGTCCTTCATGGATAACGTGTTTTGCATAGCTTGATTTCCCTTATGCGTGAATAAAGTCTCCAAACTGTTCTTTAAATCTGATGTTAAAACTTCTGTTTGTTCTTCCTATAGGCCTATAAAATTCGTTGCAATCCTTACATGTCAATGTTGAAATGTTATTTTCTTCAATGTTATTGCTAATTATGTTATTTAATATGTAATTAGTTCTTTATGCTATTTTTACGTTTTTATCGGCTTTCTTTAATGAATTGGCTAATTTTGATGTTTCTTTAACTGTATATGTAAGTGTTATACATGTTTTCTTGTTGTTATGAGATTTCCTTTCAAGTTTAGTTATGTTAGATATATTGTTCTTTCTTTTTTTCAGTAAGAAATTAAGTTTTCTCCATTCACTTGTCTGTTCGTCTCTATTTGGTGCAAAAAAAATTCCTAGGCAGTTTATTCTCAAATATTATTTTTTCTTCCCTTGAAGTGAGAGACCATGTTACGCATTTAAATTATATAACTGAAAGAATAGCCTTTTATGTAGCTATATTTTATCGTTTAACTTTTATTTTATTTTATTGTTTTAGATAGTTTCTAAAGTTGAGCCTAGCTTTAATTTCTTTTGCACCTCATTTCTGTTTGTAATATTGTTCCAACATAATATGTAAACTAATTACAGATATGTTGACCTTTCACGACCGGAGTTAGTATGGTTATCTTCTAGTAGATTTCCGGGCCGTTGACCATGATCTTGTAGTTCCCCGAAGTTTCGCCAGAGACTGCGTCGGTATTCCGAAGGATGCCTTGAGGATGCCGGACGCAGTCTCTGACGAAACGTCGCGTCGGGGAACTACAACCTCAACACCACTGCCAACGGCCTGGAAATCTACTACAAAATCATCATAATAACAGAATTCATCGTGCCGGACTTCGGTAGTTTTTTAATTAACTGATTTATTTTATTTTATTGTTTTTAGATATTCCATATGTTTGGACAGCTTTCTGAGATAACACCATTGACAGAATACTTTTTTTTTCACAAGTTTGCAAACGAAAGAATGAGATGTGTCAAACATCCCACTAAGAGAAGTAGTTATTCATCTCCCATGTCCTCTTTTACATGAAATTCGTATATTTGGATGTAGGCCTACTCGTAGGTGCTAGCATCTTCTTAATATTAGACTACTGTATTTAAACTATTAATACAGAGATAATTGTGTCAGGCTTCTTTCGATATAAATATTTTTATAGGTCTATAGGCCTATGCTAGGCCTATAGACCTATGTGTTTAAAAAACATATATATATAGTTACAGTCTTTTTTTTTTGTAGCCTACCAGGTTACAAACATCAAATATAAGAAGTGTTAAATAGCCTATGTCCTCTTTTAAGTGGAATTATGATATTTTGAAAATAATAATAGGCCTAATAATAATAATAATATGTTTTTATTGTAATTTTATTGTTATAATAATAATAATAATAATATTAAAAGAGGTTGACCTAGATTTAAATGGATGGATGATATAAGAAGAGGTATGAGGGAGATAGATGTGGAAGAATTGGAATGCGAAGATAGAGAAGAATGGAGAAAGAAGATAAAAATTTAAAACGCTTTGGGCACGGGAAGATATTTTATTACATTGTAAACCTGTTTATAAATAAATATATATATAAATAATAATATTATTATTATTATTATTATTATTATTATTATTATTATTATTATATTATTATTATTATTATTATTATTATTATTATTATTATTGAATCTCCAAATATTTCGCAACCCTATTTCGCCATAAAGGCATGTTAGGGTTGTATAATAATAATAATAATAATAATAATAATAATAATAATAATAATAATAGCCTACTAAAATCAATTTGAGACTTGGCCGCTGCCAAGATATTTCTCTATTTGTCTCTGTCCAAAACCTTCCTTCTCCATCTTCTATTATAACACCCAACGCCTTAAGATCCACTTCTACTCCATCCATCACTGGTGGGTACTCAATCTTATACCACATCTACGTATAAGAAAGATATTTTTTTATGGAATATCCTCTTCAATCCTAATAATATGACCCACCCTGCAAAGTGTTGCTGGCTTGATAAACTTAAAATATATAGGCCTAGGCCTATTTAAGAGAATCAATACTGAAATATATACAGTCTAAGGAAATTTCGTTGAGGTAGCCCTTTTAGTCGCAATGTAAATTAAATTATTACACTGGTCACACATGATTTTTGTCTCATGAGTACCAATAGTTGTACTTAATGCAGTTTTTATCGTGTTTTCAAATAGGCCTATGTATTCGGAATTTCTCCATCATCCACAGTTTTTTTATTTCAATTTCAATTAATGAATTTAAATAATTATTTTTAATAAACGTTTTTTCGTCCATTTGTCCATTGTGAAATAATACCAAACGAGCTAACTCAAATGGTTTCAGCTATGGAAAAGAGATATCAAGGCAAATGGAATCCTAATATGCTGGCCGATTATTGTTGGACCTTCAAGAGGGATGCTCCACAGGCGAAATGTAGCAGAAAATCGTCATTTCTTACTTTCTAGGTGAGTCCGAATGTTCGAATATTGTGTACTTACGAATGTAGAAAATATTAAAGTGTTTGAAATTATAAATTCCTGTCTCTCGGTAACCTTGCGTGATGGAGAAAACCCGATATAATATTTGAATTCAGGAGAAAAAATACTATTAGAATCGCATATTTTTCTCTCTGAGACAAAAAAAAAGTTTATTTTTTGTTGCTCAGTGTAATTACAATGCCTTGTACTTGTCATCGGCCTCAATTTCGTTAAAACCTTTTAAATCCTAAAATTAATGTTAGCAGTAATATAAGGTGTAGTGATCCCATTACAGGTCTGAGGAGGCCCTTGGAAGAACGTTAAGGTTCACACCTTTCTAGACAATCGGTACGAGATGTCACCCCCAGGAAAGGGCCTGGTATTCATTTCCGTTAGAGGCCATAGTGCTGATCTTTCGGAAACCTGGTTTCATTATCAGGAGAAGGTTTTAAGCTACACTAGGCACTTATACAGTACTAATTTCATTATTTTATATTAATTAATAGAAAGATGAATATAGGCTAATACATTATGAAGTTACATCTTACACGCCACTATCAATTTTAATTTAAAGTAGGCAATAGAAAAATGGTCCCACTGCATATATTGAAGCCCTTGGGGTAGTAGGAGGTTAAGACTCCTACATTTCTGGACAATCGTCACTAGATGTCAGCCGAGTTGTCAGTCCTGCATGACGGTAGTCTTTACCCCCAGAACGAACATCAGGTACTTATTTTTGTTAGAGCCTGAATCAATCCTATGGTCATGGTGCCGCCAGAAGATTTAGGCTAGTTTATAAATCCTGACTCACCGGTACTCGAACTCCCGATCCACCAGCTGTAGCGTATTGCCCTAATCAACTATGTCAAATCATGCCCCTCCATTTTCATTTACTTGGATAAATATATATATTTTTAAACTTCATCATCATCAGCCACCGTCTTCCGGAAACCAAATGTCATTCCTCTCTGTCTATCCATTGATCTTCCTCCAATCCTCTGATATTCATAGCCGCTTGTACACCTTCTATCCAAATTTTCTTTGATCTTCCTCTCTTATTCCTTTCCATTGGGATCCATTCCATAATAATTTTAGGCAATCTTTGATCTGGCATTCTTTCGACGCATACCACTGTAATCTTTTATCTTCTATAATGTCTATGATATCCGGCTCCTCTTGTACATCCATAATTTCCCTTAGGCTTATTTCATTTTTTTTTAAACTTTACTTTCAAAAATTCTGAGTCAGTCTTCATCATCTTTAGATAGCGTCCAGTAGTCGCAACCAATTCGAAAATAGGGGTAAAGTGAATAAAAAGCAAACCTACAATAAGTTGAGAAAGAAATGTCCACATTAACACATGAGGTGCTATAATTAAAACAAAAGATATAAACCATTTTTGCACTGCGTAGAGGTGACAAAGCCAAGTGAGAATAAAATTGAGTTTCCTCACTATACACGGGTTTGTGGGGTGAAGGGGGGGTGTTGGGGTGGTGTGGGGTAAAAAGCTGTGAAATGCTAGGCGACACCTACCGAGTGAGCTCAGCACACACAAACACATAGTGAGAGAGGCGCCGGGACGAACATAAAACAAAACAATGACGACAAAGCGTAACGCTCAGCGAGGAGTAAGTAAGGGAGAGAAATGAAATTTATACGTTTATACACTAGGAGAACTATCTGGAGGAAGGGGGTGTTGTTAAAATGCGACAAAACATTACAGAGGTGGCCCTTCAGGGGTTTTACTAATATATTGTCAAGTATATCACTTCCAGCAACAAGAAACTTTAACACATCTCTGCAATATTCTATTCACATATATAGACTAGACCTGTATTAATACTAGTAAAATACATATCAAATTCCGTTGAGGTGAAGTCATATGATGCAAGTTAAAAATTAAATTTTACCTGTTGGTAGGTGCCGTCGTCCTCAACTTTGTTAAAATATTGTAGGCCTATATAAAATTAGCTGGAGCGCTTTCGGAAGTTATCTTCCATCTTCTGCAGGTTGAGTTTCCGTTATTTGTTGTTGTTGTTGTGTAAGGTGGTGTTTACTCCAACTTTTTATAGCAGCAACTAAATATATTTGAAGACCTCGAAATTATAAAGGAAACAAACAACACCTCACTTCTCAATGAGAACGTACCCCAGTCAAACCCATTATACGAGATCGTCAAAAACAAGTTAATACTTGTCTGTGTTTGAAGAACATTTTTGAGGAAATATTCTTATCATAAATATGAAAACAACAAGAAAGTAGGCCTAGACTTTCTGTCATCTACGAGACAGAAAAAAAAAAGTTTTCTTGCCAGTACAACTTCGTTGCAAACGAAAGAAAATATATAAGCCTAATGAATATATATATAGGCTAATGGAGAATATAATAGCCTACATATATAAGAAAAATAAGTGTTTGAATTGGATTCGCCTGGTGGTGTACTTAGGTACAGACTCAGAGTTCCGGGTTCGAGTCCCGTCCAGGCATTTATTTTTCTTATTATGCCATATATATATATATATAGGGCCTATAGCCTATATACACTTAGGCCTATTGGCTTTGCGGCCTTTGAGTCTAGCCATAGCCTCTCCTTTCTAAGGAGATTATAGACCAAATTAATTTGTTTACGCTTATTTCTCTACATATTTCATGAGTGGCATGTGATCATCCTGCCGAACCCAATGACACAACTAGTGAGTAACTAAGGTATCTATTACGTGGAATGGATTGCTTAGACCAAAGAAAATAGAAATTAAGAACATAGAAACTATATCAGTTGTATCAATCTATATAATACTACTTTACTGCTACTATTACTACTACTACTACTACTACTACTACTACTACTGCTGCTGCTACTACTACTACTACTACTACTATTAATAATAATTATTATTATTATTATTATTATTATTTTCTATTGTTCAATGCCACCTGTTTGTCATTCGACATTTCAGGTAATTCTCTCCTGGCATTGGCGTATTGTAACCCAATTCTGAGGTTGGGGCGCCTGGATGGCGGAGTTAAGCCGCCCCAATGATGTGATGGGTGATGACGATGGGTAATGATGCGCCAGGAGAGGCCTTAAACCTAAACTTAGTCTAATGAAGTGAATATGATATTGATGATAATGTTGGCCAGATGTTGTTCGGGGACCGTTTGGGCCTTAAAGTATCCTGACATTTTTCTTACAGGTGAGGAAAAACCCTGAGAAAAACCTCAACCAGGAAATTTGTCCCGAGTGGTGATAGAACCCGGGCCCGCTGTGTGACAAGGCACCACGCTACCTCGAGACCACAGCGGTGGACATTATTATTATTATTATTATTATTATTATTATTATTATTATTATTATTATAACGGAGGAAGCAGTGAAACGTGTGGTGAAAGAGGCACTACAGGATCCCGGCACTCTGCAGGTGTTTGTGTCCATGTTGCGGGACCAGGTAGTGGCGGAACTGCAGAAGACCATCCAGGACAACACTAAGGTAATTGAGGATCTGAAAAAGACCCTCGATGAAAAAGACAGAAAGATTGAGGTGTTAGAAAATAAAATAGACGACTTAGAACAATACCAGAGACGTCAATGCCTCAGGATTTTTGGTGTAAAAGAAGAGGCCGGAGAGGACACTGACCAGAAAGCCATCGAGGTGGCCAAAAAAATCGGTGTCGATTTATCAGTGACTGACATTGACAGAAGTCACCGTGTTGGTGTTAGTAATGCTGAAAGACCGCGGGCTATAATAGTGAAATTTGTTAGTTACCGCAAGCGCAGTGAAGTTTTTCTAAGCAAGAAAAAGTTGAAAGGAAGTGGGGTCACTGTTCGCGAGGACCTAACGAAGTGTCGCTATCGCCTGCTACAAGAGAGTATACAGAAATACGGTATTCAAAATGTATGGACAATGGACGGTGCCGTCATAGCTAAAGTGAATGGCGAAAAACGCAAAATTAGATCTTCTACGGATATCAACTAGATAGGACCTGAGTGTAAAATATGTTTACTTTGTCTTTTCTTTGCTAACAATTATATTGTTAATTTATTTCTAATTTAGGTAAGTTTAAAGTGTATTATTTTTTATTTAGGACAACTTACTTGTTTTATTTTAATTTTTTAAGTTCTTAGCTAAATTATTTTAATTTTATTAGAGTTATTACAGTACATAGTTTATTTTTACTTTCTGCTATTGGCAACATTGAGCTGACAAATGAAGACTTGTTTGCAACCTCTGATTCACTCACCTTCTCCAATCACCCTCTTATTGTGCAGACCACTTTGAACGCACTGGTAGAAACAGTCCTCAATCCATACCATCCCCGGACAAACAAAAAATACTACTACTAGTCTACTTAAAAATGCATTTTCTATTGATAAATCATCACTTAAAATCGCTCACGTAAATTCACAAAGCATTCTGTCCCATTTTGATGAGTTTGAAACCATATTTTCATCTCTTGGACTGAGCGCCATTTTAATTTCGGAAACCTGGCTCACCCCTTCCATACCTTCGTCCCTTGTTCACCTAGACGGATATACACTGCTCAGAAATGACAGAATAGATAAAAGAGGTGGAGGAGTTTGTGCCTTTATATCAAATGAGCTTAATCCAAGAATTGTCCACAAGTCCCCTTCTGTATATTCCGCTCGCCCCGAGTTCTTATTCGTAGAAATTCAAGCCAGTCTAAAAAATGTCTCTTATGCATTGTATACAAACCTCCAAAAATAAGGCACCTTTCGGATCTAGAAAACGCTCTGAACGATTCATTACCTCATTATGAACACGTTATTGTCGCAGGCGATTTTAATACAAATCTTCTTCAGACTGACTCACCAGCCATACAACTTAAAAATATGTTCCAAAGCTTAAATATGACAATTGTTCCTCTCTCTGCCACACATCATAGTGCTACTACCGACACTCTACTGGACTTAATAGTGACTACACATCCACAGAAAGTACTGTCATATGGACAAATTTCTGCTCCCGGCATATCTGCTGATGACATTGTATTCGTAGAATACTCACTCCAATGTCCTAAAAGACGCTCTAAATTGATTACGTACAGAAATTTACAAAACATAGACGATACTAAACTAAAATCAGACGCTTTAGAACTACCTTGGTACACAATATGGAATCTTAGATCAGTTGATGAAAAAGTAGACACATTTAATACACTGATACTACAACTATATGACAGACATGCACCAGTAAAAACCCGACGATTTTCCCGCGCCCCTGCTCCCTGGATGAATGACTCAATACGTGAACTTATGTCAAAACGAGACAAAGCATACCGAACATACAGACGACATAAAAATGACGAGAACTGGCAACTGTACAAACAACTTAGAAAACAAACTACACAAAACTATACGCAATGCCAAACTACGACACGCCCACAGTATAATCGGAACTGAAATAAGTGCACGGGACACTTGGCGAAATCTCCGTGCAATGGGACTTAGACAGTTGAATCCCTCAACTGACTCTATAGACATTTCTGTAGATGACTCAAATGAACATTTTACCTCAATACCCATGACACCTCCAGACAACAAGACTAAAATAGACATTCTTAAAGACTTATCCCCATCCCCCCATATAGGAAGAGATAAATTTTACTTTAACGACATTTCGCCTATAGACGTTAAAAAAGCACTCAAGCGGATTAAATCCAATGCACAAGGAACAGATAACATCAGCATTTTAATGCTAAATAAAATCATTGACATTATACTACCCACAGTGACTCATATTTTAAATGCTTCCCTTATAACTTCTATCTTCCCTACTGTATGGAAACAGTCTAGAGTTCGGCCTATACCAAAAATAAGTACACCAACTAACTGTAATGACTACCGACCGATTAGCATCCTTCCGACTTTATCTAAAGCCCTGGAACATATTGTACATAAGCATATGACTGAATATCTCCAAGAAAATCACCTCCTTGATCCTTATCAATCCGGCTTTAGATCTGGTCATAGCACAACCACAGCTTTGCTAAAAATTACTGAAGATATTCGTGAAGCCGTGGACAGACGTCAATTGACTCCTTTAACCTTACTTGACTTCAGCAAAGCTTTTGACACAGTAGACCACGACTTACTTATGATAAAGCTCAAGCACCTACACTTGTCTGACAGCGCTGTATCCTGGTTCGACTCATACCTGCACGGTCGTCAACAATACGTTTCATTAAACTCTAGATCTTCGTCTTGGCGCAACGTGCCTAGAATTATATTAGTTTTTTTAAGTATTTATTTTATTATGAATGAATTAATTTATTTTATAATCTTTATTATTTTTTTTTCATTGTTAATTAAAAAGGTTTGGTTAATAAAAGAAATCTGGGCTGGAGTCCCCCAGGGCAGTGTTCTCGGACCTCTTCTTTTCTCAATCCTCATAAATGACTTGCCAACTGTACTAAAGCACTGCCGTTATCACCTCTACGCTGATGATCTCCAAATTTACCTACATTCACCTCCTCATTCTCTCTATAACAGCTTGACAAAAATGAATGACGATCTCATATCCATCTTTAACTGGTCTTCAAGTATCGGTCTAAATCTAAATCCTAACAAGTCACAAGTAATTCTAATGGGACAACAAAGACTGCTTACAACCTTTGACATATCTACACTTCCAAACATTACTATAAATAATATAATTATCCCTTATTCTTCTTCAGTAATAGATCTTGGACTACATCTAGACGCAAATTTAACCTGGCAAACACAAGTGAAACACATATGTAAAAAGACTTTCTCCATCTTACATTATCTTAGACGTTTAAAGAATTTTCTCCCAGTTTCGTTAAAACAAATCCTTGTGCAGAATCTTGTGTTAGCACACTTCGATTATTGTGACATTATATATAATGATCTAAACTATGACTTGTCGCAGAGACTGCAGCGTGTTCATAATGCTTGCGTTCGATTCATTTTCAATATCCGCCGTTATGACCATATTTCCGAACACTTTAATAACCTCTCTTGGCTCCGTCTTACTGACGACGACAGACGTAAATTGCACTCCCTTTCACTACTTTTCAAGCTTCTGAATTCCTACATCCCTACTTACCTGGCGTCCAGATTTGAGAAGTTATCCTCTTACCACAATATTGACACTAGATCACAAGATAGCAGTCTGCTAACAATTCCTCTTCATAGCATTTCCTCCTATTCTACTTCCTTCACAGTAGCCTCTGCCCGCTCCTGGAATCTCCTTCCTCAAGATATCAGGGGTTGCCGCACACTTGGAACCTTTAAGTCACGCTTATACAGTTACCTGTTGTCTAATAATTAATTTTTCTCTATTTATTTAATTTTATACTATGTCATTAATCTTTTTCTCGTTTTTTATATATATTGTACATATTATATATTTAATTCGTTAAATTTAGAGTAAATCAAAATACATTATAAATATTAATTGTATTGTATTCATAACTTGTAATCGTTTATATATATATATATATATATATATATATTGTAATTTAGATTTAAGACTATTTTTTTTGTTTGTATTTTTTTTAAACCTGGTTGAGTGGTAGACAAGGCCTTAAGGCCTTAACTCTGCCAGGTAAAATAAAGCTATATTATTATTATTATTATTATTATTATTATTATTAGTTATATTATATGGATGCGAAACATGGGATCTTAATTTAAGGGAGGTTACGAGATTAGGCTACGAGTAATTATTAGAGAATACAGTTCTTATGAAAATTTTTGGACCAAAGAGAAATGAACAGACAGGTGAATGGAGAAGACTACTTAACAGTGAACTTCATGGTCTTTATAGGAAGCCAGATATAATAAGAACAGTTAAGTATCGTAGAATGCGATAGGCAGGACATATGGCACGAATGGGGAATGAAAGACGTACATGGAAGCTTCTTGTAGGAAAACCAGAAGGAAAACACCCAGTTGGTAGTCCAAGATTGAGTTGGGAGAATAACATTAACTATGATTTGAGGGAAGTAGATTATACAGGGGATGATTGAAAAAACATTAGCTCAAGATAGGGATATATGAAGAGCTTATGTTCACGCTGCCATGGACTTACGGGTTCGATAGTGCCAGTGTTAGTTATAATAATAATAATAATAATAATAATAATAATAATAATAATAATAATAATAATAATAATGAACCTACGGGTTCGATAGTGCCAGTGAGTAAGTAAGTAAGTATAATAATAATAATAATAATAATAATAATAATAATAATAATAATAATAATAATAATAATAATAATCTTCCTTAGGAGAACAAAAGGCTACACAAGAATGGATCGGGTAAAGAAGGAAGATATAAGAACAGAGTTAAATAGGCTATATATCCATTATATGATAAAATCAAAGGACATAGAAAATCATAGTTTCGAGATGTAGAAAGAATGAACGTAACAAGATTAGCAAAAGCAGCATTTAACTACGAACCAAGAGGTTCAAGAAATGTAGGAAGGCCAGTGGAAAGATGGACAGAACAACTATGAGGCGGAACAGGCATTTTGCCTAGCCCGTGAAGTGAAGAAGAAGAAGAAGAATAAGAAGAAGAAGAAGATCCATCCATCCATAGTAATTCTGCCAAAGGGCAGGTCTTTCACTGCAATCATAGCATTTTCATGCTATGCTTGCAGCTTTACTAGGGAATTGTAGGTGTGGTAGCTTCCCGTTGCTTTCCACACCGGTGAAGGATGATGATGATGATGATGATGATAATGATAAGGATGATGATGATGATGATGATGGCCATATGATTTCGGGGTCCATTTGGGCCTTAAAGTTTTCCTGACATTTGTCTTACAGGTGATCCGATAAAAAAAAACCACCCAGAAAAACTGCCCCGACCGGGGATCGAACCCGGGCCCGCTGCATGACAAGGCAGTATGCTACTTCGAGAACACAGCGGTGGACAAGAAGAAGAAGAAGAAGAAGATAATAATAATAATAATAATAATAATAATAATAATAATAATAATAATAAAATAATAATAATAAAATTATCAAGTTGTGCATAAGAGCATAAGTTATTTCCTAGAGAATCCAACAAACGACACAAAGTTTTGAAAATGTTGAATCTTGTTTCTAAATTATTTTTAAAAACGACCAGGAGTTATGATTGGCGTGACTTGGGGCGCTGGCAGTGACATTTGCTTTTCAGTAGCCAAAACTTTTCCCAAAACGAGATTCTGAAGAATTCACTCTCAACGTCAGAGGATTAATTAAAAACTTACAATGCGGAGATTAAAGGATGGTGTCAGTGGCGTGCAAACCACATTTTATATTTAGGCCTATACATTTTTATTACCCTAAATTAACAATCTAGACCTACATTAGGTAACTTTAATTGTACATTAAAAGAGTAGAGTTGACATAAAATTTTATAAAATTCTCTCATCCAGGAATGGGATGAACTAAGTGAATTCACTACAAGTAGGCCTACATTTATTTATAGTGCGATTTTATGGTTAACGGGATTAATAATAATTGTATTGTATATATAACATGTAGTGTTTATATTTAGGCCTATTGTAATTTAGATGTAGGCGTAAGGCTATTTTTTTGTATTTTTTAAAACCTGGTTTAGGGGCATAGAAGGCCTTAAGGCCTTAACTCTGCCAGGTAAAATAAAGCTATTATTATTATTATTATTATTATTATTATTATTATTATTATTATTATTATTATTATTATTATTATTATTATTATTATTATTATTATTATTATTATTATTATTATTACTCCTCTGCAGTAATTCTAGAGGGATATGTGTGAAAAGCTCAATTATGAAAATATTCACTCGCATCATAAAACATAGATTAGAGAGAGAATACACAGATAGGCTATGGCAGAACAAGGTGGGTTCACTGATAATATATTTACTGAGACAGGTGTTAGAGAAATGCCGAGAAAAATCGCAACCAGTAGATTTGATTTTTATTGATCTGGTAAAGGCAAGTGATACTGTACCCAGAGTATTGCTCTGGAAAGCCCTAAAATAAGCGAATATAAATGACAAAACAATTAGTAGGCCTATTATAACTTCAAAATTAGCAGATGATCAGGTTGTGATTGCTCAGGAGTAGGGTGATGCATATTTCATGTTAAGAAGATTAGAGATAAAACACACAAAAATTTGGATTACAGATAAATTACAATAAAACAGAACATCTTTCATTGGATACAACAAATGAATTAATATGTAATTCAGGAATAATATGTAATGTTAAAAATTTTAAATATTTAAGAAATTCAAAGAATAAGAAATTGAAAGAAGAATAGCTGACAGAATAAGCACCATGGTATGTTGAACTCAGTGCTTTGGAAAATAAATTTAATATACAGAACGAAGAAAACTATAGTTCAAGCACTGTTAAAAATCATTTTATTATATGGGTACGAAACCAGTACAATAAATACAACAAGCCAACAATATGTTAGCAGTAGAAATTGATTTTTGGAGGTGATCGAAGAAATTTCAAGACGGGATAAAGTCAGAAATAGCACAATACTTACTTACTTACTTACTCACTGGCACTATCGAACCCGTAGGTTCATGGCCGCGCGGACATACGCTCTCCACACATCCCTATCCTGAGCTAATGCTTTCCAATCATTCCCTGTATAATCTACTTCCCTCAAATCATAGTTAATGTTATTCTCCCACCTCATTCTTGGTCTACCAACTGGGCGTTTTCCCTCTGGCTTTCCTACAAGAACCTTCCATGCAAGTCTTTCATTCCCCATGCGTGCAACATGTCCTGCCCATCGCAGTCTACGAGACTTAACTCTTCTTATTATATCTGGCTTCCTATAAAGACCATGTAGTTCATTGTTATGTAGTCTTCTCCATTCACCTGTCTGTTCATCTCTCTTTGGTCCAAAAATTTTCCTAAGTAGGCCTACTTTATTCTCAAATACTTGTAATCTCCTTTCCTCCCTTAAAGTAAGAGTCCATGATTCGCACCCATATAATATAACTGGTAGAATAATAGTTTTATATATTTTCAGTTTAACGTTTTTTGAAAGGAGTTGGGATATCAAGAGTCTCTGCAGAAATATCACAATAGGGGAAATTATGCAAGTTAAAAAATATATATTAGAAAAGTAGAACAAAAACGTTTGAAATGGTATGGACACCTCATAGGCCAAATAATGGAAGAAAATAGAATACCAAAGAAAATCCTTAATTGGAAAGCTAATGGAAGCAGACCTATAGAACGTTGGATAGGTAAGTGAGGAGAAGTATAGAAGCTTTGGAGGGAAGTAGATGCTTTAGACAGAAACCTCTGACGACAAATCACTTTGGGTTGAAGGAGAACTACTGTAGTGTGGAATATTCGTATTAAAAATAGATATATTATTTTATTTTTCATTGTCTCTGATAGCTTCACTTGCCCATTTGAAGATACTATAAACTGACCCAAACCCTCTGGCGGCACTATGGCCCCGGAGTCGACTCAGGCTCTAACGGAAATGAGTACCAGACTCATGTTCTGGGGTAAAGACGGCCGCCACGCAGGGCTGACAACCCGGCTGACATCAAGTGCCGATTGCCCAGAAAAGTGGGAGCCTTAACCTCCTACTACCCCAAGGGCCTCCTGAGGCCTGTAGTGGGATACCTTACCTATAGCTAATCTCTATTCTTCTCTATTTTTATACGCGTTATGAATTTTTATAATAATAATAATAATAATAATAATAATAATAATAATAATAACTATTATTCTACCAGTTATATTATATGGGTGCGAAACATGGACTCTTACTTTAAGGGAGGAAAGGAGATTACGAGTATTTGAGAATAAAGTTCTTAGGAAAATTTTTGGACCAAAGAGAGATGAACAGACAGGTGAATGGAGAAGACTACATAACAATGAACTACATGGTCTTTATAGGAAGCCAGATATAATAAGAACAGTTAAGTCTCGTAGACTGCGATGGGCAGGACATGTTGCACGTATGGGGAATGAAAGACGTGCATGGAAACTTCCTGTAGGAAAGCCAGAGGGAAAACGCCCAGTTGGTAGACGAAGAATGAGGTGGGAGAACAACATTAACTATGATTTGAGGGAAGTAGATTATACAGGGAATGATTGGAAAGCATTAGCTCAGGATAGGGATGTATGGAGAGCTTATGTCCGTGCGGCCATGAACCTACGGGTTCGATAGTGCCAGTGAGTAAGTAAATAATAATAATAGTAATAATAATAATAATAATAATAATAATAATAATAATATACTTCCCTTATAAAAGGGCTGACAAGTACGACAAACTGTAAGGCATAATTTAAAGAATTTAAAGTTGAGTAGGCTATATTCTAATCAAACAATTACCGTAAATCTCTGATTCTTTTGTTATCATCAATACGTGATCTCTAAAAATACTTATTTTTTAACTTTATCTAGAAGGGGTGTAATTTGCAATTCTTTATGTATATGTTCGCTTATAATTTGGTCTTTTAATGAGCATCCCTTTACTGCAGTTAAAAATTTATTTTCCGATGCATTTTTACTGCTTTCATCCCTCTTATTGAGCACCCAACATTCACTGCCATACAAAAAATATGGCACAGTCATTGTCCACCGCTGTGATCTCGAGATAGCATGCTGCCTTGTGACGGAGGAGCCCGGGTTCGATTCCCGGTCGGGACAAGCTTCCTCGGTGAGGTTTGTTTCGGGGGTTTTCCTCACCTGTAAGACAAATGTCAGGTAGCTTTAAGGCCCAAAAGGTCCCGGAACATCATCTGGCCATCATCCTCATTCCACGGTGTGGAAAGTAACGGGAAGCTACCACACCTATAATTCCCTAGTAAAGCTGCAAAGCATGGCATGAAAATGCTATGATTGCAGTGAAGGACTGCCTAGTTAAAATATACCTTCTTAGGTAAAATTCGTCGTCCTCAACTTATAAAATAGGCCTATGTAATCTTTATGCCTTTAGGCCTTTCAGAACATCGGTTCCATCTTGAGCAGGTCACTTTTCGCTACAACATCCAGCATGATAGTTGATGCTGCTGGTCTTAATGTGGCTTTGTCGTGACTTTGTCATACTGGATGTTGTAGCGAAAAGTGACCTGCTCAAGATGGAACGGATGTTCTGAAAGACCTACAGGCATAAAGATTAGATATTTCATAAGTTGAGGACGACGGATTTTACCTAAGAAGGTATATTTTAACTTATTTTATTTTATGACTCTCCACCTCAACGGTTTTAACAATGAATTTTATTAGTATTGACAGTATATAGGCCTATATATATATATATATATATATATATATATATATAGGCCTAAGCCGTTGGCTGAATCCCGACATGTTCAAGAGAGGAAGATTAAATGCCAGCCTATGTAGATTGAAGTTATAAAAACAAGAGGAAGAAGAATATATTAAGTGCAATTACGTGATAATTAAGACTGGAGAAGACATTTAAATTCGATATTTAACACATAGAACATTAGGCATCGTAAGATATGTTTCCATTGTTAAATCAGCTTGTATTTATGTTATGTGACGATTATTTTCGGTGTCTACCAAGTACGATCGATGAATATTTGTATTAATTTAACCTACACGAGAACAACTTCGATAGCTACATTTTTCCGGAATTCCTTAATATAATACCAGTACGTTTTTAATGAAATATGTTGGTGGCATTAAACTATTTTAATTTGCATAAGGTAGGTAACCTAGAGTCTATATGAATTTAATTGGATCCTTTGTAAGGAACGTGTGGACTGCGATATTATAAGTGCTTGATTACTGTTTTATACGTGACACTGAGATCTGAAATTCATGAAGTGGGTAAACCCTTCTCACTTCCCGTTCCAAAAAGGATCTTAAATTCAGTTCCCCTCTCGCAACTCCGTCTTTTTTTACTACTATATAGTACTTCGCCACCCCCACCACTTCTAACAATCTAACTTGTAACCACCCAATGGGGTCCAGATGAGGGCCCTCAACTTTCATTTCCGTCTAGAGTTTACGTCTTAGGATCGCATTATGGAGAACTCCGCAGCTTTCCAAGAGCTTCTATAGTTTCTTGTAGTCTATCCTATCTCATGTTGCTTTCCGAATAAAGCCAATAAGTTATTATTTTGGTAATAGTAATAAGAGACCATGAAGAAGAAAATTATGTAAATGCAAAAATATAAAAAAATAGCAAAATGTTTAAGGATTTTAGAATTAATAGATTCTATTTTCAAGCCACAGTTAGTCTAAAAACTGTCAAGACTAAAAGTGTATAAAACACTGGCTCTTCCAACTCTTTTGTATGGTAGTGAAGTATGGACATTGAAATAGAAAGACATAGGCTACAGCGACTTAGATCTGCTGAAATGAGATACCTTCGGAGGACTGCAGGACACACTACTACATCATAAAAAATGAAGACTTCTTAAAAGAATTACACATGGAATCTTTAGAAAACAAAATTTCTGATTATAAGTCAATATGGTTGCAACATATTTATCGAATGGACGATGACAGGATACACAAACAAATGTTAAGCTATCAACCTGCAGGTAGAAATAGACCAGAACGTCCACTAAAAATACTTTTGGATGGTGTTTCTATTCAGGCCGAAACAGGTCAAAAAATGGCCTAAATTCATTAATGAACTATGATGATGGTGATGGTGGATAACAGACCAAAATATATAATTATTTATTTATATTTAATGGTTGATATAGGCAAACACAATTACAGTATACAAATAAACAAAATAAAATAATTAGGCTAAACAAGATTACTTGTGCTAATATTCTACTTTTGTATCTCTGTTCCCAGTATCGGTAGCCTTCATTGGTTCCATTGAGCACTGTATAAGGTGAGCTCTTCTTGTCGATGATACAGGACACAATGCGGAGTTCTTGTTATTCTAAATCTGTGGAGATGCTTGCTAAGCAGTCATATCCTGTATGCAGGACAACAGAATTCCTTCAGGGCCAGTCTGGTAGATCTTAATAATTGAGGTGTTGCACTATTCTGTGGTAGTCTATTTTTGAGTTGTGTAACATGGTTGCCATTCAATATTGTCCTTATGTATAATTTAACAATTTAAAACTAAATTTATATGGTCACACGTAGAAATACATTTATAATGGAAATGGACAGCTAATGGCAAATGAGGGAAATTTTGAAGAAGTGGCTGAAAGCAAATACCTAGGGACAACAATCACAAATAGGAATGAAATGCACAAATAAATTAAACATAGGCTCAGTTCTGGAAATGCGTGCCATTATGCATTGCAGAGACTTTTGATGTCCCAACTCCTTTCAAAAAAACGATAAACTGAAAATATATATAACCAGTATTCTACCAGTTATATTATATGAGTGCGAAACATGGACTCTTACTTTAAGGGAGGAAAGGAGGTTATGAGTATTTGAGAATAAAGTACTTAGGACATGCTTTGGGCCAAAAAAGAGATGAACAGACAGTGTACCGGGAATTGATGATGATATCTTCAGGGTCGGGCTGAACTTATGATTTTAACCGGTGATAGATAAGGAACTATTTAAGGCAAATAGTGATCAAACTAATTTTAGGTGACGTGACAGAAGGATTTTATTAATTTTCTTTTCTCTCAATAGTAAAATATACACTTTGCCCTTATAAATTGGCTAAGAAACGGTCAAACCCACGACTAAGTTTAATAATGCGGATCTTCTTTTATACGTCCCTCTTAATGGGAACACTCACTCCACGCACTTTGACTATCGGGGAGCACTTGTCCCTCTTACTCTGTATGGTCTACGGATAGGGCACTCGCCCTACTTACTCTTGACTATATGGGAGCACTCGCTCCACTTGCTTTGACTATCGGGGAGCACTCGCCCCACTTGCTTTGACTATCGGGGAGCACTCGCCCCACTTGCTTTGACTATCGGGGAGCACTCGCTAAACTTGCTTGATTTTTAACTTACATAACATTTTATATTAAATATTTAAGAAAGTCGTGGATTTGACTTATTTTTCCGTCGCCATTACAATTTTTATACAAACTTTTAATTGGATAAAATAAATCTTTTGACACACCTCTATAGGCTACATGTGCAAGTCGATATAGGCCTACTAGATTTAGGGCGTGGCCTTTTACATGACTATCTTATTTCCAAGTTATTCGAGGTCAATAATATCTCTAGCTGCCCGCTATGTTTTTGGAGGCTACATTTTTTTTTTTTTTAGTTTGAAGTTTCTTAAAAGCAATAAACCTATCTCTCATCCCTCCTAACCGTATCGACACCTCCTTCTGAGTTTTAACCTCGAGGATTTGCGTAAAGTATAGACCGCAATATAACTTGTCCTCCAAAATACGTAACATATGACTAGACAATAAACTTAATAGTTATTTATATTACTTCAGACACCCTCAAATAACTTAAAACGCCGCTGTCGGCAATTACTTGTTTACTAGAACATATTACTTTATTTTTACAATCAGAAGAGCCCTCCAATTATATCGGTTCAACAGGTGAATGGAGAAGACTACATAACAAAGAACTAGCTTACATGGTCTTTATAGGAAGCCAGATATAATAAGAACAGTTAAGTCTCGTAGACTGCGATGGGCAGGACATGTTGCGCGTATGGGAAATGAATGACGTGTATGGAAGCTTCTTATAGGAAAGCCAGACGGAAAACGCCCAGTTGGTAGACCAAGAATGAGGTGGGAGAATAACATTAACTAGATTTGAGGGAAGTAGATTATACAGGGAATGATTAAAAAACATTCGCTCAGGATAGGGATGTATGGAGAGCTAATGTCCGCGCGGCCATGAACCTACAGGTTCGATAGTGCCAGTGAGTAAGTAAGTAAGTATAATTTAATAATGGTATAACAAGTATATTCTATGCATTTGGAGTGCTGTACGTAGTACCTTTATTGGCTAAGATGTCTTGTTTGCTGGTTTGCTTCCGAAGATTTGGTAATGCTTTGGTATCCACAGAAGCGTTATTTTGTTTGTTTCAATTTTGAAGGTTCTATATTATATGGTATTAAAATATATTGTGGCGTTAGGTATACCGATACGTCTTTTGTCGCCTGATTTTCCAACACAGACATAGGCCTATATATATATATCTATATATATATATATATATATATATATATATATATATATAGGGGCCTATATATTTTTTTTTATTAGTGACTTTCCTTAAATCCTCTAAACATATTCAGCCTATATTAGCGTGAAGTATTTAATTTCCCATATGATTTGTGTTTTCCCATAAAATGCATAGGTCTATAGGCATCTATTCAATATTATTTCGGATTCTCCATATACTTTTCGGTACATAGGCCCTATATCCGTCGTAAAAATTTCTTCTAACATGCTACTTCATCTTGCCTCAACAAATTTGAATAAGGTATTGCATTTTGTATCTAATGGGCATATGATGGCTGGCAGATTGATATTCTTAATGGTGTGCATTAGTCTTGGATATCCAAAGAATATCGCTTGGGATTCTGTAAGCTACATTAAGTTTGAGTCCGAGGTATTTGCACCACTGTGATATTCTCTGAGAAAACCTAGGGAGGCTGATGAAGAACAGGCATTGGGGACAGGGGAGCGCTTTCAGTTGGATATACAAGAAGAACATGGAGGAAATCTGTTAGAAATGAAGTTGAGAGCATTGGAAGAACGTGGACCGAAGTCAAGGCGATTGCTGGCATCCATGTAGTTTTTACAGCTGCTGCCGTCTTCCCGTGCCAAACCTCCAAAGCCAACATCTTGGGCATCTTCAATGCTTAGCCCTCTTGCTTGCATTAATGACTTCATTTTTCCTTCCATGTTAACTACGGTCTCCCTCTCTTCCTCCTTCTGGTCGGATGCCATTGATATAGTTGCTTTGGCCATCGCTCATCTTCCATTCTTAAAACATGTCCTAACCACTTTAATTCCTTCTCCTCAGTTCTTTCGATTATGCTTTCTTCTGCTTCCATTATATTTCTAATTTCCTTATTTGTGACATGATCTAATTTTGACTTTCTGGCACTTCTGCGTAAATAATCCATTTCTAGAGCTATTAGTCTATTATTGTAGTACTTATTGAGTGTCCATACCTCACTTCCATACATTGCAATAGATTCCACCAATGTTTTACCAATATATTTTTTTTGTGTTTTTCCAAATATGGTTATCCCACCATATGGAATTTAACGATGATATTGTTTTATATGTAGATGAAAATCTCAAATTGACGTTCAGCAAGGATTGACAAGACTTCATACAGTTCTATTCTTACATTATTTTTTAAATATTTTAATATTTCATTGTAGTTTTTAGTAAGTTTGATTTTCAGTCACATGAGAGTTTAAAAATGTATATAGGCCTAATTCTCGAAAAATAAAGATATCTGCTTAAATTTGGAATGCGTTTTCTCTTGACTCTAATAAAATTACTGTTTATTCAATAGGCCTATTTAAATTTCTAAATATCCTTATTTCATGAAATAGGCTATTAAAGAATTTATTAAAAATTAGTCTTCTTCTCTTCATATTCCTTTCATGGTTTATGCCAAAAGACCCGTTCCGACCTCATTCGATCTCAGTTTTAATCGTCGAAGATCTCGTCGTCCTCTTGGTTTTATGACATCATTATTTTCGGTATCTCCTAACGTCCATTGTTTCCAAATGTTCCTTCAATTTGTGTCGTTTATATTCGTTTTATTTTATGTATTGAAAATATATTTAACTTATTTATATCTTGATTTTTCGTTTTATCTAATTTTGAATATCTAAAAAAAACTTATTTCTGACACCTGAATACGGCTGTAGGCTAAGTTTTTCTTTATTGCCTAGGACTCGCTGTCTGTCGTATGTCAATTGGCCTACTTTATAAAATTTAATTTTAGTGCCTATTCGTGTTGTTTTCAAAGTTTTAATACGCCTACCTAGATCCAAATTAGGCCTATAAGTAACATCATAACATAATAATTAAAACGTTGACACTCATTATCTAATAAAATGTTTGTTCTTGTCGGGTATTTACCCAGCAAAGCCACGATCTTAGTTTTGGAAATATAAATTTTAAAATTATTAAATCATAAAACATTATTAACTTACTGTACATAACAAATATTAACCCTTAAATTGGCAAAACACAAACTTCTTCTGTTAGATATTTGAATGTGGCGGACCGCAGTGAAAACGGAATCTTGTGTAACTGTTATTATTAGGTGTATTGTATAATTAGACGCACATTTAAGTGGTTTATTTTTGTTCGTTTTCTTCTGATTTATTAAAAATATTAAATTAACTAAACCACCTGATGTATCTAAAAGGATACATTATGAAATTATTTATGTATTTACGAGGCCTATCTTACTTTCTACATGAGTTATTAAAATTCTGAAAAAAAAGGCCAAATTATTCCAGGCTACCAACAGAACTTAGCCTACACTTTGAATTTTTTAAAATGTATTTCATAAATTCAAAAAATTAATTGTCTGTATCACTTTGTCTTGAGGCAATCCTCTAATGAGGAAAGTTGTATATAATAAAAAAAATGAATTAATTTTAAATTCCAAGGCGCGATATGTCTAGAAGATCACTAGCCTATCAGCCGACTGCTTGCCTCAAATCCACATGTGTTAATCACAGAGGTGGACGTTCATCTAGCCAATTAGAGGTGGCATGTTATCAGCATGTCGTTGTAGTTAGATTTCTCAATGTCTGGTTCCCCAGCGGTTATAGCTAGTTTTCTCAATCTGGACAATGTTAGGTGGAACTTCATAATGGCGAAATTTATGAATAATAATCTTTTTTCTCCATAGGAACTCAAACCAGCACAAGTTCCATACCTCTGCACCAAGTAATGATGCTTTAAACCGCCCGACAACGCTATTTATGTTTAAAAATATCTAACTTAGGGCCTATAGGCCTATATATTTTATCTAATGCCACCATGTTGTCTTTTAGGTCATTTCTGGCTTTCTCACCTGGCGGAATTATAATCCATTTCTTAAGTTGGGGCATCTAGAAGGCGGAATTACGTTACCGCTATGATGTGATGGGTGATAAATGATAATGAAGCGCCAGGAGTGTTCTTAACCTAAACTTAACCTAAATTCCGGACCATGGGCAACCACAGTAATAATTCACTTTAAGGAAAAATGCTATGGTTTGACCGGGAATCGAAACCGGGACCTCATAAACTGTAGTCTGAAACGTTGACCAGTAGACCATGAGGCTGGTCATAACTTAGGCTATGTAGGCCTACGCTTTTGCGAAATTCATTATTTTTTTTTTAATTGGAGCCCCTGATTATATTTTTATAATTTCTCTTTCGCTGTTTCTTTTTTATTAATATAAACAGCCATGTTTTATCAAATGTGTGGCAAACAAGAATGTTACATCAAATAGGAGAAAGAAGTTAATTCTCTTCCTCTAAAAGAATGTTTTATTATTAGAATATTAATTAATTTTTGATTGAGAATGGAAACATAAGTTGCATGACACGAGGGTTTAAATAATTGAAAAGAGTATTGCGATAATAAAGCGAGAAGAATCAATTTAGTGTTGGGAAGACAGGCACGTTGTATACTACATGTGTGGGGGAAGCAGCCCCTCGGGAGACGACTTGCGAGCATCTTGCAGCAGCAGCATCTGGTATTGACACCTTGATATCGCTATAGCCCTCCTTCCCTAGCCTCTAGGCGTTGCAGCTACCACATAATATCACCAGCAAACTATAGTCACTTCCACTCTAGCCGAACACATCGCCTAGTGATTCTCAACCTTTTACTGATTTCCAAAGGAGGTAAACTATTATCCTAAAGATGGTCCGCTTTTAAAGTGATCCTCATCACAACAAAACCATGTGACTTGCTCGCTTGTCATTGGTCATGGACACCGACGTACGATGTAGAAGCAATAAGTTCGCGAAAAAGTAGTTCCCTTCATCATCATCATCCAGTATCATGGCAGCTGCCGCCGTCTTCCGGAAACCAAACGCCATTCCATTGATCTTCCTCCAATTCTCTGATATTCATAGCTGCTTGTACACCTTCTATCCAGTTTTCTTCGGTCTTCCTCTCTTCCTCCTTTCTATTGGGACCCATTCCATAACAATTTTAGGCAATCTTTGCTCTGGCATTTTTTTGACATGGTTATTCCACTGTAATTTTTCTTTTCTATAATGTCTATGACGTCCGGCTCCTCTTGTACATCCATAATTTCCCTTATTTCTTTATTTCGTATTTTATCCATTCTATATTTTCCAGCTGATCTTCCTAAACATCCATTTCTGTACTTAAAATTATTTTCATTTCCTTGGTAAGAATTTACCAGACTTCAGCACTGTATGTTAAAATGCTCTGAATTATGGTTTGATACATTTGTAATTTTCATTTTTTTAAATATTTTTGCTCCACCAAACAGAGCTTGTTTTGTGTGTGCGATTATATTTTTAATTTCCACTGTGTTATCGCCTGAATGGTCTAATTTTGTTCCTAAATAAGTGCATTCAATACTAGGTTTTAGTTCTTCTCCATTGTTGAAATTTATATTTTCCATTTCTTCTCCTATACACAGATATTTAGTTTTTAGTTCCCTTCATTAAATTAAAAATAAGATATGTCCTCTGAATATGGTAGGGCCTACCTGTTATTCTTAGCGAATGAAAATAATTATATTCAAAACATAGAAAATATTCTAAAATATATCTAATGAAATAATTACAGCTTAGGCCTAAATAGTTTATTACATATGGGTGATGCATTTGAGTCATGCTTCAGTCGATTCTCATGAAACAAAATGGCTGAATGTATCGAGTCTTCTATTGCTGTGTCATCTGCCTGTTAAAATATGACAGTAATGGCGGAAGGATACAATTGGCGCTTGTTTATGTTAGGACCACTCTAAGAGAGGATAAGGTAGCCTATAGTGATTCTCAACCTTTTAGCGATATCCGAAGGAATTAAATGGTTGTTCTCTTGAGGGAATAGGCCTTTGCCCTATGTCTGTTAACGCTTTAGTGTCAGCATTTTATGTTTTTTTTTCAGAACCAAACTCGGTATATAGCAATCAATTAAAAAATAAAGTCGAGTTCGTTAACCTGCAAAAACGTACATTAGGAGTAGGAGTTCATCTGAAACGAAAATTTAAAAATTGCTCTCTGATCGAAATTTTCTAATTTAGCAACAAAACTCAGGATATGCCAATAAAAAAAAGAGTAAGCTCTCCCCCAAAAATCAGCGAAATTAGATAGGCTAATTAGAAACAGGGGTTTACCTGAAACCCGAAATTAAATAATCGCTACAGCAACCGCCATGTTTGCTTCGTCGCAATGTAACCATAAACCATATAATTTAATTAACCCTTAAATTAGAAATGTATTTTGTAATATATAACTTACTAAGTTAGTTTAATTTACTTAATATTTTCAATAAATTAATAAGTAGAACTTATTTAATTTGTGTAATGTTATAACTTATAGGCCTAACAGTAGGTCTATCCATTAATAGCTTGCGGTTATGAATGATAGTAGCTATGGCTAAAAACAGTAAAAGAAATTAACATGTCTGAAGAAGGGACAGTATACCGAAATAGCTGTAACTAAATTATATCTTAAAAAAATATGAAAATCAAATAAAACTGTAAGTTTTATTTTTATTTAAAATAGGTGAAAAATTAATCTGAATTTACGGATCAAGGATTTCAACCCGCAATGCTTGTCTTTAATGTTATCATTTCAATAGAACCCTTAAAAAACACTTGCAAATAAAGTAAGAAAAGAAACACATTTAACATTTTACGAAGTATTGGCTGTGCCTGCAATAGGCATATTGTATGGCTCAGAAATATGGACTCTGAATAAACAAACGATTAAAACAATAAAAGTAGCAGAAATGAAATATTCACAATTTGTAGCAGGATATAATTTAATGGATAAAAAAAGAAGTGAAGTTTGGTAAAGGAGTAGGCTACAAATATTCAGTTTGACAGATAAAATAATGTATTATTGCCTCACTATGATGGTTGTCCGTTTATATAAAAGCGGGTGCCGCGCGACAATGCTTGACAATGATTAACATGCTGAATTATTATAGTGGCGGTAGTTGGCATCTTTGTATTTAATTATATACAACAACTGCGGGGAAACAAAGCGAGCCGCTGGACAACCATCATAGTGAGGCGATAATACGTAATGGTATGAACATGTTTTCAGAATGGATACCAACAGATTACCTAGGAAAAGTCTGAAAATCAACCTAGAGGAGGAAAAGGAGATCGGGGACGCCCACGAAAGAGATGACACAGCGACTATGATACTTGGAGCCGGAACGAACCAACAAGGATTAATCCATGTAAGAAGAAGAAGATTTTAGTTAAGTTACCTGTTTACGAACAACAATGGACTTATTTCGACTATTTGACATCACAATTGGTTTGTTGGAGAGGTAGTAGAAGACCTGACCATTCTCAGAAATGAAAGAGGAAGGAGAGAAGTTGATTTCATATGCAGTGTTGATGCTTGGAATTCGATTCCCTTCAAATAATTTGAATACTGCTCCTATTCGCCAGACTGTGTGTTCCAGCGTTTGAATTATTAATGTGGCAGACCCTAGTGCTAATATAGAGGACCTCATAAGGTATTCATACTCAAATTGTCTTTATTCATAATCACCCTTCTTTATACATACCCAATAAAGTTATCATTAGGCCCGCATTTGTATTTAAGTATTTATTTTCCTAATATTTGCGACGAGATACTAATGACCATCACGCACACTCTATTGAGTAACCATAAGAAATTGGGACTGGAAGCAAACATCAATAAAACTAGATATAGAGCCTATGTTCACACATGCGTTATTTAATGGAAATGGTCAACTAATGACAAATGAGGGAATTTTGAAGAAGTGACTGATTCTAAATACCTAGGGACAATAATTACAAACAGGAATGAGATGCACAAAGACATTAAACATATAGCCTACTCAATTCTGAAATGTATGCTATTATGCATTACAGAGACTCTTGTCCCAAATCTTTTCAATAAACGTTAAACTGAAAATATATAAAACAGTTAGGCCTATTCTCCCATGTAGGCTATCATATAGGCCTATTATATGGATACGAAACATGGACTTTACTTTAAGGGAGGAAAGAAGATTACGAGTATTTGAGAATAAAGTTCTTAGGAAAATTTTTCGGCCAAAAAGAGATAAACAGACAGGTGAATGGAGAAAACTACATAACAGTGAACTACATGGTCTTTATACGAAACTAGATATAATAAGAACAGTTAAGTCTTGTCGACTGCAATGGCAGGACATGTGACACGTATGGAGGATGAAAGAGGTGCATGGAAGCTTCTTATAGCAAAACCCGAGGGAAAACGTCCAGGTTGGTAGACCCAGAATGAGGTGGGAGATAACATTAATTATGATTTGAGGGAAGTAGATTATACAGGGGATGATTGGAAACCTTTAGCTAGGATAGGGATGTATGGAGAGCTTATGTCCGCGCGGCCATGAACCTACTAGTTCGATAGAGCCAATGAGTTAATTAGTTAGTTAGTTAATATAGTATTATTAGGCGGTAGCGAGAAAATACTAAAAGCCAACACTCATATTAGGCTGTAGGCGATTAAATAGTGTATCACTACGAAGATGTGTACCCAATATAGCCTTAGCAAGACCATTTGGGGTAGGAGACTTCAACCATTCTAGACCATCCAAAAAACTGGGGCTGTAGATAAATTTAATAAAACTGAATAAGTCAATATGGTCAGGTATATAAATGCATTAGTGAATGGGAATGGAAACATTACAACAAATGAGGGAAATTTTGAAGAAGTTACAGAATTCAAATATCTAAGAACAACAATTACAAACAGAAATAAGTTGCAGAAACAAATTAAACACATGCTCATACAGTATCTCGAAATACATAGCCTACAATTATGCCTATGCAGTAGGACTTTTGTCATCCAAATTTCTCTCTAAAAAAAACTAAAATTACAAACAAGTTTAGCCTATTCCCTTAGTTAGCCTATAGGCTATCGAACCCATATGTTAATGGGCGCGAATGTAAGATCTTTATACATTCATATCCTGATCTAATATTTCCAATCATCACATGCATTATTTATCTCCTTTAAATGAAGGATAATATTATTCTCCCACCTCATTCTATGTCTATATATTGGACGCTTTCCCTCTGGTTTTCGTACAAGGAGTTTCCATATCCCTTTTATTATTGTAAGACTTTTTTTCAGGTCCCTCTTTCATTTCCTATTAGTGCCATAAATCCTGCTCATCTCAATTCACGAAATTTAACTGCCTTTGGGCAGGAGATCTTAGCCCTCGAACTTAATTCTAAATTGTCCCACGAATGGTATTCTCAAATACTCGTAACTTGTTCACTTCTCTCAAAGTAAGAGACGATATTTTGGGCTCCATATAAGTTAGGCCTAATAGGCTATATCTGATTTTGCATTCTTCTGGAGTTCATCAGCCTATGCCAAAAGGTTATTAAAACCAATGAGTATAGGCTACGCCTTCTTTATCCTTAAAAGATTTGATGGCATGGTCTAGTATAATAGACTCAGTCATTTAGTTTACAGGCGCTTTGCTTTGTGGTTAGGTAGGTCTATTTTGCACGCATACGTATTTAGCATATCAAGCGGCGTTGTCACATTTTGTTCACTATAATAACGTTCCACCAACTAAAGATACTGTACTGCAAAAGACAAAAGTTGCAACGCTGTTAAGATAATTGTAAGTAACCACGTGGACATGAAAACGTCATTTAAAAATGTGAAGATATTATTGGCAGAGAACTGTTTTCAGTTTTTGGTGATTGGAGCGGCGTCTTAGAAGTCTCTAAACAACAACTCCCCGGCTCTACCTGACAGCAACAATGTTTTTTTTTTTTAACCAGAGGGAAACAGTTGCCTTTGAGGCCACCTGTAAACTAAATTACTGACTCGACTATAATAGAAAAGTTAAAAAATAAAAGTAGGCTTTACATTATAAAACAATGTGGTTTTCGAAAAGGTAAAATATGCCTACAATTGAGCTTTAGATAATTAACCTACTGATGATAGTAATATAATGTACGGTTAAAAACTCTAATATAGTTACCTTGTAGGTCCGTCTCCTCAACTTAAGTTCTTTTAAAACTCTGTAGGCCTTTCGGGACTAGTCCCATCATCATGTACGGTAATATACTGTTACTGTGAACTAATACCTCAACGGAAAATCACCATGAATTTTACAAGTATCGCTACTGATGATAACTTATTTTTTAGGACTTCGTCCACATCATTTCTATTGATTACCGTTGCTTGTTTAATTGTTAGCCTATGTTTCTTACGTCTAGTTCCGAGGGACGCGGGTTCAAACCCGGCCATGGTCGATGGATTTTTTAGGATGGGAAATCACAAGAAACAAGTCATCCTGGAGGATTTTAAAATTGAATAATAGAGAATATAGGCCTATTGCATCACCATTGTGAATTTTTAAAGAATTTGAAAACTGTTTGCCTACCCGCAGTGGGTCCTGAGTCTGAAGATTTTCAGGCTCATAAAAAACCACAAACCTGATTAAAAAGGTCTCTGTGCAAAATTGACCGATCGTTTCCTATCCAGTAGGCTTATAGCCTAATATGTACTTTAGTTATCACTAGATGTCTCCTCGAGGCTCTAGGCACACCCATATGATTCTACGGTATTTACGGTAAATGAGCATAGGCCTAACTAAATTAACTTGATCAATAATTTTCCATTAGGGAGAGCTCTAATCCCGGCACAGGGAAGAAAAGGACTTAAGAAGAAGACTAAGTTTTCCATGATTGGGGAAAGTTGCACCCGTTTGTGGACACTGTAATTTAGTTTACAGGCGACATCAAAGGCAACAGTTTACCTCTGTTTAAAACATAACATTGTTACTGCCAGGCAGAGACGGGGAGTTGATGCTAGAGGCTTCTAAGACGCCGGTCCAAACACCAAAAACTGAAAACAGTTATCTACCAATAATGTCGTCTCATTTATAAATGACGTTTCCATGTCTACTCCAAGCGGATATAATTATCTTAACAGCGTTGCAACTTTTGTCTTTTGCAGTATTGCATGTTAGTGCCATTGAATAAAACGTGACATGCTAAATAGGCTACTTATGCGAGCAAAATAGACCTACCTAACCACAAAGCTACATAACAGTGAACTACATGGTCTTTATAGGAAGCCAGATATAATAAGAATCCACCGCTGTGGTCTAGAGGTAGCGTGCTGCCTTGTCACGCAACGGGCATGGGTTCGATTCCGGGTCGGGACAGGCTCCTGGGTGAGGTTTTTTCGGGGGGTTTCCTCACCTGTAAGACAAATGTCAGGAAGCTTAGGGCCCAATGGTCCCCGCACATCATCATCATCCTCCTTATCATTATCATCATCATCATCCTTCACCGGTGTGGAAAGCAAAGGGAAGCTACCACACCAATAATTCCCTATAGTCTCTCTGGTTTAACTTTACGAGAAATTGTAGAATGAGATAACTATACTCACCTCTCTCACTCGCACCAGTGTTGTCGGTATTTCCTCACCAGATGTTAATAGGAAAAGTGGGAAGAGGAAAACTGACAACAGGGTGGGTTCTTTCTATTGTATCTGGACTAGTCAACGATCTACCCTTTTATCTCTCTCTCTCTCTCTCTCTCTCTCTCTCATCCTCTCTCCCTCTCCTCCTCTCCTCTCTCTCTTCTCTCTCTCTCTCTCTTTCTTTCTCTCCTCTCTCTCTCCTCTCTGCTCTCTCTCCTCTCGTCTCCTCCTCACTCCTGGCCG
>JASPKZ010007474.1:137500-140000 GCA_030220185.1 Diploptera punctata | reverse complement strand
ATAATAATAATAATAATAATGACAATAATAATAATAATAATAATGACAATAATAATAATAATAATAATAATGACAATAATAATAATAATAATAATGACAATAATAATAATAATGACAATAATAATAATAATGACAATAATAATAATAATGACAATAATAATAATTATAATAACAATGACAATAATAATGGCAATAATAATAATGACAATAATAATAATAATGGCAATAATAATAATGACAATAATAATGGCAATAATAATAATGACAATAATAATAATGACAATAATAATGGCAATAATAATAATAATAATAACAATGACAATAATAACAATGGCAATAATAATAATAATGGCAATAATAATAAAATAATGGTAACAATAATAATAATAATAATAATGGCAACAGCAATAATAATAATAATAATAATAATAATAATGATGACAGTAATAATAACAATTATAATGACAATAATAATAATAACAATAATAATGACAATAATAATAATAACAATAATAATGACAATAATAATAATAACAATAATATTAACAATAATAATGACAACAATAATAATAATGACAATAATATGACAATAATAATGACAATAATAATAACAATAATAATGACAATAATAAACAATAATAATGACAATAATAATGACAATAATAATGACAATAATAATGACAATAATAATGACAATAATAATGACAATAATAATGACAATAATAATGACAATAATAATGACAATAATAATGACAATAATAATGACAATAATAATGACAATAATAGTGACAATAATAGTGACAATAATAATGACAATAATAATGACAATATAATGACAATAATAATGACAATAATAATGACAATAATAATGACAATAATAATGACAATAATAATGACAATAATAATGACAATAATAATGACAATAATAATGACAATAATAATGACAATAATAATGACAATAATAATGACAATAATAATGGCAATAATAATGGCAATAATAATGGCAATAATAATGACAATAATAATGACAATAATAATGACAATAATAATGACAATAATAATGACAATAATAATGACAATAATAATGACAATAATAATGACAATAATAATGACAATAATAGTGACAATAATAGTGACAATAATAGTGACAATAATAGTGACAATAATAGTGACAATAATAGTGACAATAATAGTGACAATAATAGTGACAATAATAGTGACAATAGTAATGACAATAATAATGACAATTATAATGACAGTAATAATGACAATAATAATGACAGTAATAATGACAATAATAATGACAATAATAATGACAATAATAATGACAATAATAATGACAATAATAATGACAATAATAATGACAATAATAATGACAATAATAATGACAATAATAATGACAATAATAATGACAATAATAATGACAATAATAATGACAATATAATGACAATAATAATGACAATAATAATGACAATAATAATGACAATAATAATGACAATAATAATGACAATAATAATGACAATAATAATGACAATAATAATGACAATAATAATGACAATAATAATGACAATAATAATGACAATAATAATGACAATAATAATGACAATAATAATGACAATAATAATGACAATAATAATGACAATAATAATGACAATAATAATGACAATAATAATGACAATAATAATGACAATAATAATGACAATAATAATGACAATAATAATGACAATAATAATGACAATAATAATGACAATAATAATGACAATAATAATGACAATAATAATGACAATAATAATGACAATAATAATGACAATAATAATGACAATAATAATGACAATAATAATGACAATAATAATGACAATAATAATGACAATAATAATGACAATAATAATGACAATAATAATGACAATAATAATGACAATAATAATGACAATAATAATGACAATAATAATGACAATAATAATGACAATAATAATGACAATAATAATGACAATAATAATGACAATAATAATGACAATAATAATGACAATAATAATGACAATAATAATGACAATAATAATGACAATAATAATGACAATAATAATGACAATAATAATGACAATAATAATGACAATAATAATGACAATAATAATGACAATAATAATGACAATAATAATGACAATAATAATGACAATAATAATGACAATAATAATGACAATAATAATGACAATAATAATGACAATAATAATGACAATAATAATGACAATAATAATGACAATAATAATGACAATAATAATGACAATAATAATGACAATAATAATGACAATAATAATGACAATAATAATGACAATAATAATGACAATAATAATGACAATAATAATGACAATAATAATGACAATAATAATGACAATAATAATGACAATAATAATGACAATAATAATGACAATAATAATGACAATAATAATGACAATAATAATGACAATAATAATGACAATAATAATGACAATAATAATGACAATAATAA
>JASPKZ010007474.1:2500-135000 GCA_030220185.1 Diploptera punctata | reverse complement strand
TTTTCAAACTATGGTCCGCGGACTGTTGGTGTCCTCGAGGTTTTTTATTGTAGTTCAATGAGATTGCTCACATATTTAGTAAAAACGAATAT
Organism: Diploptera punctata; assembly: GCA_030220185.1. Lineage (NCBI taxonomy): Eukaryota > Metazoa > Arthropoda > Insecta > Blattodea > Blaberidae > Diploptera > Diploptera punctata. The sequence continues at coordinate 134,908 of JASPKZ010007474.1, read as the reverse complement.
TTTTGTCCGAGAACGATAGTGAGAATCACAAAATATTGAATTTCAGTTACAATAGTGTTATCTTTTTGTGGCTTTATTTAATTTTGAAATTCCACGCATTTTATAGGAATCCTAATCCTATCCATAAAGTAAATTTCTATTTGGAATGAGGTCGCTAAATCTAATAATGGCAAATGAGTAAGTAAGCCTACTTGAAATGAGAAGTACCGAATTCCTGTTACGAAAACTGAAATCAAGGTTGAAAGAATGCTTCATTGTTAGTAAGCCTATGTAACTCAGTATCTTATCTGCTAGTCAGTAACAGCAACCATTTCAAATGGCCTTTACTCTATTAAGGTGTCGTGCAACGGACTCATTTTATTAGCTTAGGGTAGGCAGTAATACCATTAGACTGGTTTCAAAAAGCTTCAAAATATGTATATAAATTTATGTTTACATACAGATCTATGGAGTCCACGGCGTAGCCGAATTATTTAAGGCATGGTCCCTTGGTGCAGAGCTATGGAACTTGCGTTGGTACAAGTCTCCATGGAAAAATACATTTTCTCATAGAATTTGGGCCGGTATTGAACCGCGGCCCATCCATCATCCTGAGAAATTTCGAAATTTGGTTAGCTTCAACGAGTAGCGAATCCAGGTTGAGAAAACCAGCTATGACGGCTGAGGAATTCGTCTTGCTGACTACATATCATCTCTATACAGGCTAGAAGATCGTTGACCTCTATAAAAGACAAGTTGATGTGAAGCCAGCAGCCGGCTGGTAGGCCTGTCGCGCCATGGAGCTTTTTGTGGATCTACTGTCTATATCACATAGAGTTTGCTGAAATTGTTTTTTATGCTAAACGCTCTTCAATTAAACGGTTTTGTCGTCACCTAGAGAAGCCATATTTGTATGCGTTTATGTTAACTGTAACTGTGTGTTTTCATCATCATCGTCATCATCATCATCATCATCGGTATTACAATACACTGTGTATCTTGACCATTCTCATTTATCTTTTGCTTTAGCCAATCAATTCCTTATTCATATTTTTTAGCATCATTTGTTACGCAATCAATCCATTGTGTATTTAGGCTTCCATTTTTTCTCTTTTTCAAATAGTCTTGCATTTAATAATCTCCTTGGAATTTCTAACCATGTGGTTTAAGAAATTATGTGTGTTAGGATTCTTATCTTGTTTTCAAGCATTTTATAAGTACTGTGTTGAAGTGATTTATGGCAAATAATTTAACCTCAAGCGTATTTTGTCGGGGATTTTTACGTCCAACTTTGTCGCTTAAAGATCTGAATTAAATATTAGAGTGTCATTAAAATAAAGCAACGGAAAGCTACCACACGTACAATTCCCTAGTAAAGCTGCAAGCATAGCATGAAAATGCTATGATTGCAGTGAAGGACCTGCTTTCGGGCAGAATTACTATGGATGGATTAAAATAAAATGGAATTGAATCAATACTAATAAAATTCATTGTTAAAACCGTTGAGGTGGAGAGTCATAAAATAAAATAAGTTAAAATATACCTTCTTAAGTAAAATCCGTCGTCCTCAACTTATAAAATATGTAATCTTTATGCCTGTAGGCCTTTCAGAACATCCGTTCCATCTTCAGCAGGTCCCTCTTCGCTACAACATCCAGAATGATGGTTGATGCTGCTGGTCCTAAAGTGAGTCACGACAACAACACATTAGGACCAGTAGCATCAACCATCATACTGGATGTTGTAGAGAAGAGGGACCTGCTGAAGATGGAACGGATGTTCTGAAAGGCCTACAGGCATAAAGATTACATATTTTATGAGTTGAGGACGACGGATTTTACCTAATAAGGTATATTTTAACTTATTTTATTTTATAGAATTGAATGTCGTAGAATTGAATTGAGTAGCAAAATAATATCATCGTTAAATTCCATATGGTGGGATAAGCATATTTGGAAAGACACAAAAAAATATATTGGTAAAACATTGGTGGAATCTGTTGCAATGTATGGAAATGAGGTATGGACAATCAATAAGTACTACAAGAATAGACTAATAGCTCTAGAAATGGATTATTTACGCAGAAGTGCCAGAAAGTCAAAATTAGAACAAGTTACAAATAAGGAAATTAGAAACATAATGGAAACAGAAGAAAAGCATAATTGAAAGAATTGAGGAAAAATAATTAAAGTGGTTTGGACATGTTTTAAGAATGGAAGATGAGCGATGGCCGAAGCAACTATATCAATGGCATCCGACCAGAAAGAAGAAAAGAGGGAGACCAAAGTTAACATGGAAGGAAAACATGAAGACAATAATGCAAGCAAGAGGGCTAAGCATTGAAGATGCCCAAGGTCGTAGGCTTTGGAGATTTGGCACGGAAAGACAGCAGCAGCTGTAAAAACCGAAGATAGAGATAGATAAAATATTTTATTTTATTTTTTCCTGGCGCGACAGGCCTAGATGGCCCTTAGCCTATCAGCCGGCTGCTGGCCTAATATCCACATGTGTCAGTCACAGAGGTAGATGATCATCAGCCAGAGTTGGGGTGACATGTGGTCAGCATGTCGAGTCCCCCAGCCGTTATAGCTGGTTTTCTCAACCTGGAGCCGCTACTTATTGTAGCTACCCAAATGCCTCACGATGCTGGGTGGGCACCGGTCCCGTACTGGCCGAAATACCATGAGAAAATTTCTTCCCCCATGGAGACTAAGTTTCAAAGAGTGTATACATCAGTTTGAGACACACTGTATAAGTTATACAATAAATTATAACGTTAAAAACACTCGAATTTTATGTTCAAGCTGTGTTCTTAGAAAACAATGAAAACTGGTTTATAAGTCAATTGAAAAATATTTATGTGACAGTAAATTGTAAGTCTGATGTCATTCAATAGTTAAGCCAGGTGTTCTTCATTTTTGAATATATTTTTTTACTTTTATTGGCTATTAATAGTAGTGACTTAGCGTATTGGGCAAATAAATGGGTGTTTTGTCCACCAGTTCGTGAGATGTTGACCTCGTCCAATGAATGATGCTAGCCCTCGTCTTAGTATTCTAATAGTTGACATTGATTGCGTTTTGTTTTGCTAACTAGAATCCGCGGTCATTGCCAAATCTGGCGAGAATTCATATCAAATTTTTGTCTATGATGCCGAAACCCTTCATTAAAAGGGAATTGTTTTACATATTTTTTATCTCAGTTTTTAATTCTTCGTAAAATTATACTAATTCCAAAGCTATTTACATCATCAAGTAAATTTTAAAAACTCTAAAATCAAAACCATTATAAAGTTTAATTATATAATTCGGATGTGTACTAAGATGAACATTTGTTAATCTGCGGAATCTACGTCAAGTGATAACACTGGTTAACATGATTTTTGTCTCATGAGTACCAATAGATGTACTCAATGCAGTTTTTTTTATCGTATTTTCAAATATGTATTCGGAATTTCTCCATCACCCACAGTTTTTTATTTCAATTTCAATTAGTGGATTTAAATATTTTTTTTTAATTTCTGCTTAGCAAACATTAAAGGGATTACGTCAAAATCAAGTGGTGTACCCTGACTTGCAATTTGCAATTAGATCAATTCCACACTGCTCATACCAAAGCCTCCAGAACATGTGACGTTGGATGAAGAGAGCTCAGATTCTGATGGAAGTAAGGAAGAAGAAGAAACAGATTTTGGAGATACAACTTTTGAAAAAGCTGTTCATCTCAGCCTCATTTATTAACTCAAGAAGATCTTAACGATCCCATAGGAGATTTAAAGTTTTCAAAAACCAGTCTGAAATGCTTGGTTCCCGGCTAAAAAAATGGAATCTCTCGGAAACCTTGCGTGATGGAGAAAAATCTATATTTGAATACAGGAGAAAAAACACTATCAGAATTACATATTTTTCTTTCTGAGACAAAAAAAAAGTTTATTTTTTATTGCTCAGTGCATTGTATGCTCTCACAATTTCATGACTTTAACTTCCTCTAAGTAACCTGAGTTGAAAATCTGAATATTTTTAATGACTATTTAACTCATGCCCCAAATGAGAGTCAAATGACCAATCACGTTACAATGATTTTTTATTTACAACCAATCACAGTCGTGTTTCGCCTAGAATTTACCAACTGAAGTTTATCATAATAAAGAAAGTACCTCCTTTTTAACATTCTGAATAGGTCATTGCATTATTTTGCAGTGACTGACTCCCTAAAAAATAAGGCTACCAGATTGTATATACAGTGCATGAATGTCAACACATAGCGCATGCGGGCGTTAATATAAAAACATTTGTAGCAATTGATTGTACACCAAAAGAAGAAACCACTGTTTGCACTTTTTTAAATGTATTTTTTCCCAGGTAATAACATTCCAGAAAAATATAATTGTCATAGGACATCAGAAATGAATTAATATACAGTTTGATGCGTTTAATTTTTGCTCAACTAGAGTGCATTCTTACAATATTGCGTTCCTTTGGCAATAAATAATATGATCTGGTTGCAGTGATGAAGAAAAGAAGCAAATGAAGCGTACCAATCGCTTCTCATTTGTTTTCAAACATCGCCGTTTACATTAAATATATACATATATAAAAATAAGTATATTTATGTAATGATTTGTGAGTAAACAGCTTAATTTTATTCGTTAAATAGTCCTAACAAATGCCACTCTTGATTTCCAAATTCTCTAGATAAATTCACTCCTCACTTCGTGAGTCGTGAATTTATCGATAATTTGGAAATCACTCGTGGCATTACTTATGAGAATTTGGAAATCAAGAGTGGCATTTGTTAGGACTATTTAACGAATAAAATTAAGCTGTTTACTCACAAATCATTATTTAACTATAGTTATTTTAAAATATTTATATATTTAATGTAAACGGCGATGTTGAAAACAAATGAGAAACGATAGGTACGCTTCTACTGCTTCATTTGTTTATCACTGCAACCAGATCATACTATTTATTGCCAAAGGAACGCAATATTGTAAGGAGGAGCTTTCTTTAATATGGTAATTATAACACTGATAAATATTTGGTGAAACACGACTCTGATTGGTTGTAAAACAGAAATCATTGAAACGTGATTGGTCATTGACTCCCATTTGGGGCATGAGTTAAATAGTCTAGATAAATTCACTCCTCACTTCGTGAGTCGCGAATTTATAGATAATTTGGAAATCACTCGTGGCATTACTTACGATAATATTTTTCTTGACGAAATATTTATATCTCACTTGCAAATTACCAATTAGCATGGCGCGACAGTCTATAAGCCCATGACCTACTATCCAGCTGCTGGCCTTACATCCACACTGAGGTGGATGATCATGTAGCCAATATAGGGGTGTCATGTGGTCAGCAATGTCGCATCCTCCAACCGTTATAACTTGTTTTCTCAGCCTGGAGCCGCTACTTTTTGTAGCTTCCCAAATTCCTCATGATGCTGATTTATATATTTTTAAAACATGTTAAAAAGTATTTTCACATTTATATATTCTTCTTTTTCTTCTTATTTTGGCTGTGATCATTAGAGATTAACTTTGATCTTCCTAATCACCTCTTTCAATTCTTGCCTACCTTGAGCCTTCATTCTCCATCTTATAATACCAAGTGCCTGATGTCATCGTATACATCATCCGTCCATTGTAGTCGTGATCATTCAAATCTTCTTTTTCCAACTACTTTAGCATCTGAAGTAATCTTGGACGCACTATCGTCATTCATCCTGACAACATGTCCTAGCTATTTCATCCTTCTTAATTTGTTTTTTTTTTTTCGAGTTCGCTAAGTACATTTTTAAATATAGGTCCATATGTCTTTCTTAGCATTTTCTTTTCCCACATGCCGAACACAGATTTTACATTTTCTGTATTCACCCAAGACTCGTTTCCATTTATCACAACAGGCTTGATAATTGTTTTATATAACGTTATTTTGATTTTCTGGAAACAAATCTTCCTTTCATTAGGCCTATATTATTCCGATTATGAAGTCAACGGTTAGCTGCTGCTATCTTTTCACACTTATCTCTCTTTATGCCATTATTAAAGTGAATAACTGAAGCTAATATTTGAAATTTACCACTTTATCATATGTTTGGTCATCTAATACTACGTAGGCCCTATGTCTGTTGGTTGTTTGAACTACTTACCATATGTTTAGTTTTATTCGTATTTATATATGTAAACCAACGTTCTGTGCATTTATCTTCAGACATCGAATAACCTCATTTAAAGGTTTCATGTTTCTTTACAAGAATACAATGTCATCGGCATACGAGGTATTGTGATGATCTATTAATATTGTGTCACTAAGATTAATATTTATACCTAAAATTATTTTTCAATTCCAATGTTAAATATCAGATTTGATAGTGAATCAATTGGTTTTCTACCATTGTATGTAGAAAATACAAAGCTGTAAACAAAAATGGCATGAACATATTTTAAGAATGGGCTTTTCTAGGCTAACAAAACAAGCACTGTTGTATCAACCTCAAGGTTATAGAGATGTGGGACGTCCTAGAAGACGATGGGAAGGTTATAGAGATGTGGGACGTCCTAGAAGACGATGGGAAGATTAATTCTTAGAGCAGAACACGCCAAGGGCCTACGATGAAGACGATGGTATTATTATTGTTATTATTATTATTATTATTATTATTATTATTATTATTATTATTATTATTATCATCACTTATTAGCTTTACAGGTCTTTGAATCTAGCCACAGCCTCTCCTTTACTGTTCAGACCAAGCTAATTTTAGTTATGCTTATTTCCCTAGAAATATCATGAAAGGCATATTGTTAATATAACTTATCGACCCAATGAGAAATCTAGTACGCAACTGAGGTATTACTTGGATGATGAAGGTTGATAAATTTGATCTAGAGGCCTTATGTTCAGGCTTGAGGTTTTTTATAAGCCTTAAATTCTTCAAACTCGGGACCCACGGCTAAAAGTCCCTTCCGGAGGATTTTTTCCTTGGATTTTCATTGTAAGAGATCCATCGACGTAGGGCGGATTCCAACCCGCGACCATCGAGACTAGAGACAATAAACATAACCACTAGACCATCGCGATCGACTTATTATTATTATTATTATTATTATTATTATTATTATTATTATTATTATTATTATTATTATTATTACAATAGGAATGCAATAATGTATTGTGATACATATATACAATAATTGTGATACAATAATCACAAATAGGAATGAGATTCACGGAAAAACTGAACATAGGCTCAATTCTGGAAATGCGTGCTATTATGCATTACAGAGACTCTTGACATCCCAACTCCTTTTAAAAAACGTTAAACTGAAAATATATAAAACTACCAGTTATATTATACGGATGCAAAACATGGACTCTAAAGGAGAAAAGGAGATTAGGCCTACTAGTATTTGAGAATAAAGTTCTTAAGAAAATGTTTAGACCGAAGAGAGATGAACAGACAGGTGAATGGAAAAAACTACATAACAGTGAACTACGTGGTTTTTATAAGAAGCCAGATTTAATAAGAACAGTTAAGTCTCGTCGACTGCGATAGGCAGGACATGTGGCACGTTTGAGGGATGGAAGAGGTGTATGGAAGCTTTTTTAAGAAGACCAGAGGGAAAACGCCCAGTTGGTAGACCAAGAATGAGGTGGGAAAATAACATTAACCATGGTTTGAGGGAAGTAGATTATACAGGGAATTATTGGAAAACATTAGCTCAGGATAGGGATGTATGGAGGGCTTATGTCCGCACGGCCATGAACCTACGGGTTCGATAGTGCCAGTGAGTTATTATTATTATTATTGTTATTATTAGGGGCTTATTATATTATTATTATTATTATTATTATTATTATTATTATTATTATTCTTGAGATAAACCTAAAATGTTCATGATTGTTATTATTATCATAGGCTAATTATGCTATTATTTATCATTCGATTTTATCCGAATTAATTTCATTTATAACTTGCTTCTAAATTATTTTATACGTTGCTACTATTTTAGACTAATTTTATTTCCATATACAGTGATTAAAATTTATATGTAACTAGCTAATACCCGGCGTGCGCTGCTACTCATAAATAAATGCTAATATGTTTTTACCACCAGCCGTGCACTGTTCGAGAATCTGCTTCTCCCGATATTTTTTGCATCAATGAAAGACAAAAATGGTTATTGTGAGTTATCCGTAGAAGATAAACATATGTTGTCGCGGACTTTTTTGTAGAGTGTTTTGAGATGTTCAATTCTGTGTACATTAATTTGGTGTATTTGTTATGGTTTAGGCAGCGTAAGCCATTTAAGCGTCAAAATAGGAACTTTATTTCACGTTTTTCACTATAAAGGGTGAATTTTAGGGGTCAAGAGGTTGAGTATTTCATTTCCCTTATAGCCTATGTTCATCCCCGGAATCTCCTGAACATTTTTCAAAAAGCTCCATCTCAATCGGATGAATAGTATGGCAGAGCAAGATTGTCCGGGAATCGACTTATTCCGATCTTTTTGGCATCGAAGAAAAACAAAAATGGTTATTGTTAGTTATCCGTAAGAGATAAACATATGCTGTCGCGGACTTTTTTGAAGAGTTTTTTTGAGATATTCAATTCTATGTACATTAATTTGGTGTACTTGTTATGGTTTAGGCAGCGTAAGCCATTTAAACGTCAAAATAGGAACTTCAATCACGTTTTTCACTACAAAGGGTGATTTTTAGGGGTAAAGGGGTTTAATATCACAACTCTCTTATAGCCTATGTTCATCCCGGGAATCTTCTGAACATTTTACAAAAAAACCCATCAAAATCGGATCAACAGTTTGGCCGCGCATAAAATACGAACAAACAAACATACAAACAAACACTGATTTTTATATATAAGATAAATGTATTATTTTTGTGTTTATTGTGTGATATTTGGTTTAATAACTGATGCATAACAGAACACTATTTTATGTAGTTAAATATAAATAACTTTTCATTGCAAAATAAATTTAATTTAGACCATCGTCTCTGTGTAAGGTATAAGCTTAATGGGTACGATATATCATGGGATGTGTCACTATAAAGGCATGAGTGCAGCAGTAAATTTAAACATTCATGAAATTAAAGGAATGTTGACCTCCTCGCCTGTATCACGGCAATCAACATGTTGTTGTGGATTTACACTGCGCACATTTCTCATTATCATAATGCTGCTTTAAGGAAGCCAGTCTTGGTTATATTTCTTTCCGGGTTCATTAAGGAATTGAATTATTTATTTTTTAAAATAAACAAATGACTTGGGTTCTATAGCCTATTAAATGATGCAAATTCTGGGATGTTCTGAAAAAGAAGCTCTAATATCTACAGAGAGATAGTATTCGAAAAAATAAAGAAAGTTTCTATAATCATAGATTCTAAACTGGATATTTTCTAGATTATGGTCTTATTTTTTTTAATCTTATATTTCTACCACCTAAAACCGGATATTTATCCCCATATAAATATAATAGGATTTTTATTTAATATTTAAATCAGATTATATTTATTTCTATTAAGAGTGGAAATAAGATTGATTTAGAGAATTCAAATTTGTATAAGTATATACAAAAATTCAAACTGGTCAATATAAACTGTTAATACAGTCAGATATATTTCAAACTGATTTAATATATGTAAAAATACTTTAAATATTTGAATTGATATTTTTTATAAACAAATAAATGGGATTGGACGGATTGGATTGGAGTCAGCCAGTAGTACTCCTTCCTTTTCAGTTGGACCAATCAGAACTTCCAAGTTATAACAAAAATGAAATGAGATTTTCCCCAGAATAATAAAAAGATGGCTACAATACTTGAAAGAAGTTAGACATGTAAAACAACAAGTCATCGAGAAATAAGAGAATTAGTGTTCATTTCTTGATATTAGTTGACAAAATGGCGTAAAAGTGATGGAAAATAATATTCTAGTATACATTTTCTTCATCTGGAGTATAAATAATCCATAAAGCGGAAATAATGTGTTAGTGAGTGAAAAATTAACCATTGGAAGTAGTCGTCCATTACATAGATGAAGTAATAACCTGCTCCTAAGTGAAATTTATTAATTTGAGCCGGAATTTTCGAAACTCTTGAACATTTACAAGATTCATCTCAATTTAAATGAGAACTTTAATAAAACAATATTTAATTTAACTGTTAACAAAAGTGTCGTTACTTATTTATGTAAGAAACTTTCCCTTACTCCCCTGAAGGGAGTCATCAGTGTCGTGGCAAATAACAGTGATTTAAATTATTACAATCATATATCTTCAAATGCGAAGAGATACTAAAGGACAACATGCACACACTATTCAGTAACACTAAGAAATTAGGACTGGAAGTAAATATCAATAAAACTAAATATATGGTCACACACAGAAATACATTATATAATGGAAATAGACAGCTAATGACAAATGAGGGAAATTTTGAGGAAGTGGCTGAATTCAAATACCTAGGAACAATAATCACAAAGAGGAATAAGATGCACAAAGAAATTAAACATAGACTCAATTCTGGAAATGCGTGCTATTATGCATTGCAGAGACTCTTGATGTCCCAACTCCTTCCAAAAAACGTTAAACTGAAAATATATAAAACTGTTATTCTACCAGTTATATTTTATGGATGTGAAACATGGACTCTTACTTTAAGGGAGGAAAGAAGATTAAGAGTATTTGAGAATAAAGATCTTAGGAACATTTTTGGACCAAAGAGAGATGAACAGACAGGTGAATGGAGAAGACTGCATAACAGTGAACTACATGGTCTTTATAGGAAGCCAGATATAATGAGAACAGTTAAGTCTCGTAGACTGAGATGGGCAGGACATGTTGCACGTATGGGGAATGAGAGACTTGCATGGAAGCTTCTTGTAGGAAAACCAGAGGCAAAACGCCCAGTTGGTAGACTAAGAATGAGGTGGGAGAATAACATTAACTATGATTTGAGAGAAGTAGATTATACAGGGAATGATTGGAAAGCATTAGCTCAGGATAGGGATGTATGGAGAGCTTATGTCCGCGCGGTCATGAACCTACGGGTTCGATAGTGCCAGTGAGTAAGTAAGTATATACTTATCTTCAAATGTCTCCACAACGTGGGACATCACTCCAACATCCATCATCACACTTTTGCGAGAAACATTTTGCGTAGATGTTTGACTATATCGTGAGTTTTTCATGGACGAAAGAATTTAGGGAGGGGAGCCACCAACGTATGAAAATAACTTACCTAACTGCTACGGAAATAATAGAGAATAGAACAATAAGTTGGTTACTCTTATATTTAATTATTACAAAAATACAGACAAGTTATTCTGCGTAATAGGAACAAATGTCTATGTACAATATTTTTTCATCTGTTTCTTTCGAATGTATTGGAAAAGAATAAGTTATATACCGCTGTTATAACATAAATACATAACTCAGAAGATATTATGTTTAGGATACTTGGTTATATAACATTTTTTTTTCTATGGTTTTGTCTAATAATACCTCCTCTCTAAGTATATATATATATATATATGATTAAGAAAGTTTTATTGTGTTTTCCACTTCGTGGATTCAAGATCGGTCTCTGGCCACCACTGATTCCGACGTTTCGACATTGTCCCACGTGCCATTATCAAGGAATGATAGGTTCGAGTCACTGGTTTGGGTCTTTTATAATGAAACACACTGGGTGGATTTCTCAACCGAAGTCTAAACCACGACCCCGGTTTTCCAATTTTTTTTTATTGTGTCCATGATACCTATGAAAATGACTGATATATAAACAGAAATTGTAATGAAACCATAGACATGATTCAGACATTTGTTTTTGTAATTATCAGCCGTAGATGTTCAGTTTTTATGGTTGTTATGGAAACAATAAAACATCGGAAAACCTCGTTCGTGGTTTAGATTTCGGTTGATTCAGTTTTCATTGTAGTCCGTTTCGGAAGTCGTACACCCATCCAAGGTTTAGGTCTTTTATATATATATATATATATATATATATATATATATATATATCCATCCATAGTAATTCTGCCCGAAGGCAGGTCCTTCACTGCAATCACAGCATTTTCATGCTATGCTTGTAGCTTTATTAGGGAATTGCGTAGGTGTGGTAGCTTCCCGTTGCTTTCCACACCGGTGAAGGATGATGATGATAATGATAAGGATGATCATGATGATGATGGCCATATGATTTCGGGGACCGTTTGGGCCTTAATGTTTTTCTGACATTTGTCTTACAGGTGAGGGAAAACCCCGATAAAAACCTCACCCAGGAAAACTGCCCCGACCGGGGATCGAACCCGTTTATATATATATATATATACTAGCTGGCCCGACGAACGTCGTATCGCCTTTAAATATTTTTACGTTAATTTTTCCGATGTTTTAATAGCTATCTGCTATTCGGGGCGGAAACAAATCCAACAAATCAAAGATCATAAAAATCGGTCCAGCCGTTCTTGAGTTATAAATAGTGTAACTAATCCGACTTTGTTTTATATATATAAGTCCCGGCCACGCGTTGCTGTGTTTAAGGTATACGTTAAATTATGTTGTAGTAAACTAAGTGAGAAATCTAAATCAGAAAGTTTTTGGTTTACACATTTTTTTGTTCTGGTACGTTAACTACTCCCGGTATAAATATGGGTGGTGGTTTATGTGGAAGTGGTTTTGTTGATTGAGATGAATTTATGTTTTCTGCATTCTCAGTATTGATGGAATATTTTGAGGAGGCTTGCTGATTTCATTATACTTTCGTTTTTTTCTACGAACTTGTTGGCAGTTTGGATTCTCATCATCATCTAGAAGTCTCTGTATAGTAATATCATCGTGTGATATATTATAGTCATCTTGTTTTTTCATTTAATTGAGGCATGGAGATTGTTTCTGTAATATTAGACATACTATTATAACTAACAGACTTACTTACAATTCTGTTATTCCGTTCCTTAGTACCTTCATATGTTTTTAAATTGACATTCTTCTTAAATGTAAGATTTATGTCACATAGGCCTATACCAATTTGCGGAAATTCACTTGATATCTTATCATTCATGGTCTCCAGAACTGATTCGCCATATTGTTCAATGTCCCTTCTCGGTCCAGTTAAATTTAAATTAAGTTGCTGTCTTTCAGCCAGATTACTTAAAACTAATACTTACACACGAAATCAATATAATTAATAAAATATATTGAAAATAAAATAAACACAAACACACTTAAATAATTAAATAAGCAATATTTGTAATTCAATTGAAATTCGCGGTTGCAACAAAAAGCACAGCCACCTGGTTAATAATAAACCAATTACCTTACACGGCCATCTGTTAAACTGCACTCAGTGTGCAATATTTTATTAAAATCGGTTCAGTAGTTTAGGATTCCATCGCGGACAAACAACGTGACACGTAATTTATATATATGTATATATATAAACTTGTATATATGTAAAAGATATCGAAATAAAAACTGAATGTGTTTAACTATAAAAGACCTAAACCTTGGTGGGTGTTACAGCTTCCGAAATGAATCACAATGAAAACTCAATGTGTTTAATTATGTAATACCTAAGTCAGTGACTCGAACCTAACATTCGTTGATAATGGCATGCGGGATCCTGTCGAAACGTCGGAATCAGTGGCCAGAGGCCGATCTTGAATCCATGACGTGGAAAACCCAAGAAAACATTCTTAATCATACTTATATCCGCGAAAATCTGCCATATAACATATATATATCTTCTTATTCCTTTCCAGGATTAGGTCAATGTGGCCTGTTCCTGTCTCAAGTCCATCGTTTCCTTGGCCGTCCCAAAGATCTTTTCGCATGTGGTATGTAGGTGTTGATTCTTTTTGGGTAATCTTGTATTGTCCATTCTGTCTAAATTTTCTTTCCATTGGTATTTGTGCTCTTCTAGTTTATCAACTATTGAAAATATCTCCAGTTCATTTCTTATTGATTCATTGTGTAATCTATCCATGCGTGTACACCCTTTTACGGATCTTAAAAATTTCATTTCAGTGGCTTGAATATGTGAGATATCTTTTTTTTGTAGTTACCCAAGATTCAGATCCATATAAAAGAACAGGAACAGCCATAATTTTATAAAACCTGAGCTGAGTTTCTCTTCGGGTCTTTCGGAGGTTTCTTATTATGGGCCACACATCATTTTATATCGGTTTAATTTATTATGTATATCCCAATCATAGCTATATGTTATATCTGAACCAAGATAGTTAAAGTGTATGTATATATAATAGGATTTCTTATATGACTTACAGCAAATGCAGTTGGGAGATCGCCTATAGTCAGAGAGCAGAGAAAATCTGCCATACATTAGACATATTCACAGTAGCGAACCTTTCTGTTTATTTTATCAGTACGCCAACAGCAGACTACATACATACATATATATGTATATATATATATATATATATATATATATATATATATATATATATATATACATCCAGTTCCAAGTGGAGATTTAAAATCTCTTATTCCGCTGGAAATTAAATCAGGCCTTCGAAGTGAGAGGTAGGTTCTCTGCCGATCACACCATGATCTTTTATCAGTTCTTAAAATTTCTCTGATTAAAAATAAGGCATGATAGTTAATAAGAGTAAAATGGGAGTTTGTTAATTTAAGGAGTTAAATTGAAAGTTATTAGGTGAAATTTAAATTTAAATTTATCTTACGTTATTTTTGATGAGGCTTGTAATTTCTATGACGATTCTTTTTCCCCCATAACAGCTGCAACCCAAATAACAGATTTAACGAATGGGAAGCTATCCTTCAAGGATGAAATTCAATGGCAGGTGTACCATGAAATGGCCTTGTGTCATGTCATGTTTTTATCGTGACATGATGCTGGTTTGTTTGTGATGTATGAACTAGTAAAAACGATAATTGTTGCGTGAGGAGCATCTGTTTAGTTGCAAGATATCACGTAGGATGAATTCTAATAATTTAATTTCTTGCATTTATTTATTTATACTTATTAATTTGTTCGCGTCTTACTTTGTTGATGTTCGTATTTTTTACCTTCATGTGCCAAGGATAACATTAATCGTATTACCCATTTTATTATTTAAAACCCATTCGCACAGATGTGCTATTTTTATTTGTTAAAACTAGTTTTTCATCACTGCTGTTGATTATATTGATGAATTGAATTATCCAGGAATGGAGACAGTTAATTCGTTGATCTATCCGAATCAATCGAAATTTAGAAACAGACGCACTATTTTGCATATGACTTAGCTCTTGTAACAACTAATGAAGATTACCTTATATTTAGTACATAATTTAAACATTTCAGGTGAAAAATACTTTATGGAGATCGATATAGTAAAAAAAAAGTAATGGCTTTTAGTAAAAAATATCTTGTTTTAAGTATAATTTGTTTAGTGAATAAATTGTGTGAAAAAGTAAATGATTTTTCTTACCTAGGATACAAATTATCTTTTTTCGAAAGATTACAAATATTCTCTAAATGACGCTGTTGCCAAAATTAACGAGGATCTTGACTCACTAATGACTTGGACAGTTAAATATGGACTGCAATTAAATCCTAGAAAGTCACAATCAATCATCATGGGTCAACCAGAGACTATTATCTACAATTAACTTAAACACAGTTTCGCATGTGTCACTAAATGGAGTTCAAATCCATTATAGTGAGACAGTAAAAATTCTAGGAGTATTTATTAACAACAACTTAAATTGGAATACACAAATAAACCATACATGCAAAACAGTCTTCTCAATAATACATTCATTAAATCGCGTAAGAAATTGTCTGCCATTCGCTCTTAGGAAAATGTTAGTAGAAACACTTGCAATGCCCTATTTTGATTAATGTGACACCCTTTTTACAGACTTAAATATTATTTACACTCAAAGACTACAACGTGTTCATAATTCTTGCGCACGTTTTATTTGTGGTATTCGCAAATTTGATCATGTTACACCGTCCCTGGAACAATTATCGTGGCTTCGTCTAAGAGATCGTAGAACTGTCCATTCCTTATCCCTTCTCTATAAAATCCTTCACACATCATCGCCTAATTATTTATCACGCCGCTTCATCAGACTATCCGACACACATAATCTTGACACTCGATCCCATCAGCACATTGTCCTTTATATCCCTCCTCATCACACTGTATATTATTCATTACCTTTTACGGTCTCACTTACCAAAACATGGAATTCCCTTCCGACCTATGTTAGAGACTGTCAAACTATAACATCCTTCAAGGACAAATTAAAGAATTATTTAATAACAAACTAACTTATACACCTCACTGATAGTATTCTTTTAACAATTAATACATTTAATTATCTATGAAAATAATATTAAGATTAACAAATATTTACTTTTGCTTTGTTTTAAATATTGTATAATCGTAAAATTAGTTTTCTATATCTCATTATTTTTCTTTGTTTTATATATACATTAGACAGGGACAATTTAATATGTCTTGCTTGTATACACTTTAATATTAGTTTTAGTCTTAATTTTAACTAACATTAACTAGTTGCATTATAGATCGTAATATAATAGATATTATCTTTTTGATCAAATTTTTATTTAGTATTTAATATTAGAGTTCATTGTGATTGTTATATTCTGATGTAATATATGTTTGCCCTGGTGAGTGGAAGAGAGGGCCACATGGCCTTAACTCCACCAGGCTAAATAAATAAATCTTAAAATATACATATCGCTGATAAAAATCCATAATTATAATAATTTAACAAAATTACGAAACCTTCCATAGAACAAAAACGTAGAAGGATACGCCTATATAAAACATTAGCAGGACCTTTATTATGTTATAGAAGTGAAGCATGGACAATGAGAAATAAGGATAACTATCGTAACACAACCAGCTATATAAAGTTCATGAGATCATCAGCATATTATCCTTGACAGAATCACAAAAGAAATGATTATTTCCTGCAGGAACTTCAGTTAGAATCAGTTATCCATTTTATAAATAAGTACCAATACAATATGAAAACTCATGCACAACGTATGTCCAAGAATAGAATACCAAAACCCATACTTCACTGCTACCAACATGGAAAGAGATCTTTGGACCGTACGATGAAAAGATGGATTCAAAATTCAGTCTCGAGATCGTATTAGGTCATCAAACTTTGTTTTATGGAAGAAGCTGATGTGTTTATGTGTACATACATTAAATAAATATATATATCATCATCATCATCATCATCATCCGGTATCATAGCAGCTGCCGCCGTCTTCCGGAAACCAAACGCCATTCCTCTCTATCCATTCATTGATCTTCCTCCATTCTTCTGATATTCATAGCTGCTTGTACCCCTTCTATCCAAGTTTTCTTCGGTCTTCCTCTCTTCCTCCTTTCCATTGGGATCTATTCCATAACAATTTTTGGCAATCTTTGCTCTGGCATTCGTTTGACATGACCATACCACTGCAATCTTTTCTTTTCTATGATGTCTATGATGTCCGGCTCCTCTTGTACACCCATAATTTCCCTTATTTCTTTATTTCGTATTCTATCCATTCTAGATTTTCCAGCTGATCTTCTTGAAACATCCATTTCTGTACTTAAAATTCTTTATATATATATATATATATATATATATGCTATAATTAAATGTTTAACATTGAGCAATCCATATATATATATATATATATATATATATATATATATATATATCTGTATAGTGTCATATCAACTCATACAGGCCTAGTTCCACATATTCCACTCTACTGTATAGAATCACTTCTTGTTTCACTCCTCGCTGATAGTGGACTATATTTTTCTCATCTAGTTTGAAGTTTATCTCTGTAGCCTATGTCATAAATGATTACCTACTTTTTTAAAATATAGAGACATATAAATCTGCGTTTCTGTTATTAATGGTGTAGCCCATTGTTAAGCCATAGCTTCTCCTTTGTTAGGAGTTACTAGACAAAATTAATTTTTAATTACCTCATATGCCCATAGATGTCATGAATGACACACCGACTCAATGAGACATCTAGCAGACAACTAAGGTATCACTAGAACACTGAGGTCGGTAAATTTTGTTTTGAAGCCTCTTTATTCAGGCTTAAGTATTTTTTGCGAGCCTGAAAATCTTCAGACTTGGGACCCACGGCTTAAAATCCCTCCCAGAGGACTTGCTCCTTGGATTTTTCCATCATAAAAATCCATCGAACCTATATATTGTACTAATTTTAAAATTTTGTACTAATTTTAAAATTTTTTAAAATTTTGTTTAAAAACATTCATTTTCGGTATAATATTATAAAATATTTAAGGAGTGCAAATGCATTTACATATCTTGGATATACTTGTTATGAAATGTAACTTTTATTAATGTTATGTGATTATTCTATTAATTTAGAATTTGACATCTAATATATTTTTATTTTGGGATACGGTTCGCTCTCCCTTGGTATTCTTGGTGCATTTTTGAGTTTACATCATCAGAAGTAGAAACTAAGGAATAAATGTTCGCGAACTGAACTCTGGGATTGATAATAATATGATTATAGTTTTGAAAATGCATTTCTAGATAATGTTTAATGTGCCTGGAGTTGACAGAGCTGAGCAGAATGGCCATGTCACTCCCTCCATCATGTTACAAAGCTAAACGCTAGCATATTATGTTCTGAAAGAAGTGAGGCTTTTGGAATGGTAAATACTTGTTGTGCACACCCCAAAAACCGCTTCGTCAGGGGTGAATAAATCACGTGATATTCCTATTGAAATCAAAGTATTTCCGTCTCTTTCCAATATAAACTGGATTATTGTGACTTCCCTTCAGCTTGATAATATTCTAGTTTCTAATCAATACAAGTTGATGTAACTTGTTTCATAAATTTCTCTCGACATACCTCATGTTAACGAATCAACTTTTTATTGACTGATGAGCAAATCAGAAAATGATTGTTGTATTTGTTCAAAATCAGTTTTTATATTATAGACCTATAACCAGAGCTAAAATCTACTGTAAATCATGAAACTTTGCTTGTATATTATTTTGTGAAAATAATATCTCTGAATGTATTATGGTTATAATTTTAATTTTAGTTTCTAAGTAGGCCTATTATGTTCATTATCCCATTATCATGAATTCTTATTTTATTTATAAGTAGGCATTTCCATATGATATCTAAAAGAACAAAAATTAGTAAAATGTTATAAATAATAATATAGTACCTTTTATTCTATCCATCTTCCTCAATTAGAATTGATTTCATAATAAAAAAACTTGTTAAATTATTAACCATGAAGGCCTTTCAAAAACATGTTTCATCTTCGGCATGCTAATTGGTACTGATGTCGGCATCAGTATCTGTTAGCTTGCCGAAGATGAAACATATTTTGAAAGGCCTTCATGGTTAATAATTTAATAAGTTTTTTTTATTAAAAATCAATTGTAATTAAGGAAGACGGATAGAATAAAATGTACTATATTATTATTTATAACACTTTATTACATAACCTCGATTGTGATAACAATGAACATTAAGAATATTGAAATAAATAAATAAATAAATAAATAAATAAATATATATATATATATATATATATATATATATATATATATATTCGTCCAGTGGTTGTCCTCTGTGCAGAAACAATAAAACAACAGATAAAAATCATCATGTTTTCAAATGAAAATTTTCAGAAGGATATATGACCCAGTGTGTATAAATGGTAACCGGAGAATAAGATCAAATAAGGAAATGAATTACTGGAAGGAGAGAATTTGTGAATTTTGTTAAGTCGATAAGTCATAACTTGAATAGGTCATATATTGTATGAATAGGCCTACAAGATAAATAGCTTCACAAATTTATTTTAGATGCAAGAATGGAGAGAGAAAGACGGAGAAGAGGCCCAAGGAAAATAATCGTCGTTAAGAATTGACATTGAAGACAGGAAGATCAAAGCTGAGGATAGAAGATAATGGAAGTTTGATGTGCGGAAATCCAATATTCATTCAGAGACATAGAATAAAAAAAATCATACCCACTTACATGTATTTTAATTAAAAATATTATAGGAAACAAAATTAACAATATTTGGAATATTTGAAAACTGTGGAAGAAGTTTCAATAAAGAATTTTATGAACTAATAAATCACGAGATACCAATATCTCTATTATTAGTTTTATTGAGACTATGAAATTAAGATGAAGTCATGTTAAAAATAATAAGAACAGTTTATTAAAATCATTTTTGATGCAAAAGTAAGTATTAAGATGAAAAAAGATTGTTAAGAGAAAGATGACTGAATATTTAGTATAATTTAATAAAATTGAGTATAAGAATATGGAAAATCTTGGAGTGAAATTTAATAAAAAGCTTTGTAAGGGAATCAAAGATCCATTTCTCTAGACTGTAGTATTCATTATAGTGGCCCCGATGTTGATAACAGTAACTTTCATCTTTTCCATCCAACCAGGGAATATTAATAGGCGTATATGCTACATACCAATATAAACTAAGCACAAGCTGCCCTAAAAACACATGAAATACTGATAGTAATGTAAATAAACATGAATTTAATATTCATAGGCCTATATTGCTAGTGAAATTTGATGTTAAGATTTAAATTTTATTATGATCTATCACTTATTGCCATTTCTAGGAAATACGTTTGAGTAGATTTTTACGAACTATTTAACTCAGTTAGTTAGTTAGTTATTTAACTCATGTCGCAAATGGTAGTCAATGACCAATCACGTTTCAACGAATTCTGTTTTACACCACTGACAGTCGTATTTCACCTCGCTCTTTATCGATTTGTCTTTATCAGCTCCTGCTTTTGTGATAAAGAAAGCTCCTCCTTTTTTTAATATTCTGAACAGGTTAGACCATTATTTTACTCCAACAAATACATTGAATATAACAAATAATGAATAGTTGTTTATTCAAAATATAAATGATTAACCTATAATGTTGATTATAATAGTTTGGTGTGTTTAATTATTTCTCCACTAGAGTGCATTCTTACAATATTGCGATCCTATTTGGCAATAAATAATATGATCGAGTTGCAGTGAATATACATAACCTCACATTTCTAATTTGTTTTCAAACATCGCCGTTTACATTAACTATATAAATATTTTAAAACACCGGTAACTATATTCAAATAATTATTTGTTAGTAAATAGCTTAATTTTATTCGTTAAATAGGCCTAGTCCTAACAAATGCCACTCTTGATTTCCAAATTCTCTAGATAAATTCACTCATCACTTCGTGAGTCGTGAATTTATCGATAATTTGGAAATCACTCGTGGCATTACTTATGAAAAACAGTAGAGTGTAGAAAATTTTAATACAGATTTAGGCAAACTAAAATAATCGATGATTGCAAATAAAGGATAAAACACATGCCTCTTGATATTTTAGAATATATAGGCCTACGTAATCTTATTTAATGCATCTTTTAGCTTTGTGAAATCAAATCGATGTGACTTTATCTTCCATTCAACATGCCAGTGATAAAGTTGTAATGAAATACGATAATTACAATACAAATATTAGATATAAATAAAAAAGTCATATAATGTATATAATAACACAAAAGGGTAAAAATATTAAAGAATATAGCACAAAATTCATAAGTATTTTATTGAAATAATTATCAACATTTTAAAAAATCATTATTATTACAATTGAGGTCACGTATTTATTTTTCAAATAATAAGTAACTTTTTATATCCCTCTTCCTCAATTAAAAAAGTACTTAGGCTATAATTACTATTATGCCTATTTTAAAAATTGTAATTGAAATAACATCTTTTATAAATTCAAAGAAAAGAAAATTTATAAATCGAAGTTCAGCTTAAAACATTAATCCATCTAAAGGTAATATTTTTAGGCTTAATGGGGTATTTGTTATTAGATAACTGAATATATTTTAAACGGTTAACATTATAAAAAAGGCTTAATCCAATTATAATTGTAGCAGTTGGAGTTAAATCTCCAAGTATTAGAATTACTTATGAGACACTTATTTTATTCATATCTTTATTTCAAGTTGTTTTCATATTCTTTTTTGTGTAGTTATTTTCACTTTCATTTCCTTGTTATACTTTGTTAATTTGTTTTGTGGTGCGCTATTTATTATTAACCTAGTTGTAGAAATATTTTAAAATAAAGCTGATATTAGCAAGTTTTGATCTTGACTTTTATGTTGCTTAGGTCTATTTTGACGAGAAATACAGGTCTGAAAGATAATGGAGTGAAGTAGTAGAAGGCATTAAGTCGCCATTATTGAAGTTGGCTTGAAACTGGTCGCTGCATAATTTTGCACCCCTGGCCTATGTATTGTGGGATAATAGCGGACAGGCCCCACAGCTTAGAGCTTGAAGCCGAAATGCCAATTTGTCAGTGAGTTTGAAAAGCCTTGGCGACGACATATGGGCAGGAGATTATCTCCCAGCTGGTGGGGAAATAATGAACTGCCTCATACCTGCTTACATATAGCAATGGGTGAAGATATGGGGGGTTCAGTGTCGAATGGGCACAGGCTCCGCCTTCATACCACATAATAATGTTGAGATGTGACTTCATTAACATCTACACCCTAAAAATGTATGCCGTAAAGCAACGTAACTTTACTCTTATTTATTTATTTTAAAATGGAGACGTATGTTAGTTTTAATGGGTACTGCAAAATTAACCTGGAATATTTAGTTTAACAATAAACAGGTGAATGGAGAAGACTACATAACAATGAACTACATGGTCTTTATAGGGAGCCAGATATAATAAGAACAGTTAAGTTTCGTAAACTGCGATGGGCAGGACATGTTGCACGTATGGGAAATGAAAGACTTGTATGGAAGCTTCTTGTAGGAAAGCCAGAGGGAAAACGCCCAATTGGTAGACCAAGAATGAGGTGGGAGAATAACATTAACTATGATTTGAGGGAAGTAGATTATACAGGGAATGATTGGAAAGCATTAGCTCAGGATAGGGATGTATGGAGAGCTTATGTCCGCGCGGCCATGAACCTATGGGTTCAATAGTGCCAGTGAGTAAGTAAGTAAGTAATTACTTCATAGCGCGACAGACCTAGAAGACCCTTAGCCTACCAGTGGGCTGCTATTCTCACACCCACATGTGCTATTCACAGAGGCGCAAGACCATCCAGCCAGTATAGGGGTGATATGTGGTCAGCATATCAGGTCATCCAACCTTTATAGCTTTTTTTTTTTTAGCTTTTTTTTTTTTTTTTTTTTTCAACCTGGAGCTACTACTCATTGCAGCTACATAAATTCCTCGCAATGCTGGGAGGGCACCGGTCCCACACTAGCCGAAATTCCATGAGGAAATTTCTCCCCCCATGGGGACCTAACAAGTGCAAGACGGTAACTCTGCATCAAGGCATCATGTCTTAAACCACTCTGCTAAGGCGCGGGACAAAAATAATAATTATATACCGGTACCTAGATATGAAAACACACATATAATAATATGGTATAGGCCTATATCAATGACATTTTTCTAAAAAATACCATTCTTGTAAACACAAACACAAATTTAATATTCTGTTTAAATTGAATAGTTTTATTTGTTCATAAAATGACGGGAATTGAAGCGTTATGTATTCTTTCTGGTCTCTGAATATCGCCTGGATTTTCTGTTGTCATAAGTGAATTTCTTTATTACACGTTTGAAATTTATAGGCCTAGTAGTGTTTGTAATACACATTTATATCGTATTTCAAGGATTTTTCTAACACTTAATGATATGTTCACAATAGATACAGTTTAATAGCTAATTGTTTCTATGATGCTTATTATTTCATAGATATTTTCTAAAGCATCCCGAAAATTTACATAATATAACACTTTTTCTTGCGTGGTACGTCTCACGTATTATTTTATGATTTTTAATATTTTTCTGAAATTGTGAATTTTGAAATAGAAAATCGTAATCAGGATTTAATTCGTTATTTATATTGACTGAAAAAATACATATTACAGCATTTTTAAACAATTTTGAGTAAACAGCGGAATTAATATTCATGCTTTTAGATAGGTTACGCTGCAGGGTAGTTGGTTAAGGCAATACGCTACAAGGCGGAAGGTAGGGGACTCGGTTCCCGATGTGATTTAAATTTTTTAAATTGCCTTAAATATTCTGGTGACACCATGATCTTGGAGTCGACTCATCCTCCAATAGATCATAACATAGTCTCTTGCTTAATATACGGCATAGGACATCACATCACTCCATGTCATATACTATCTTCACTTCTCGCAACTGCAATTCCCTACCACAAGAAATAAGGGGCTGCCGGACATTGGCAACTTTTAAAATAAATCTAAATTTATATTTTCTCTAACCTCGACTTAATTATTACCCAGTGTAAGGCACATATATTAATTGGTGTTTCTCGTATAATTTATAATTTTTATATTATTATTATTATTATTATCATTATATTATTATTATTATTATTATTATTATTATTATTATAATATTATTATTATCATCATCATCGTAAGTATTATTATTGTTATTATCGTATAAAATGTTTGTTTGTACATGAAATTTACATTGCTACATTTAATATTTAACTGTTTATAATTAGTAGGCTCTAGTGTATATGTATAGGCCTATATATATATAGGCCTATATATATATATATATATATATATATATATATATAGGTCCCTATATTTGTCAAATATTTATTTGTTTTTGTGCTGGTCGAGTGGAAGAGAAGGCCTTATGGCCTTAACTTTGCCAAAATAAATAAAACATAATAATAATAATAATAATAATAATTATTATTATTATTATTATTATTATTATTATTATTATTATTATTATTAATAGAAATGAGAACTAGGTATGTATTCTGGGGATAAAGGCGTTCACCACGCAGGGCTAATAACCCGGCTGACATCTTGTGCCTATAGAGCCCTAA
This sequence comes from Diploptera punctata, assembly GCA_030220185.1. Lineage (NCBI taxonomy): Eukaryota > Metazoa > Arthropoda > Insecta > Blattodea > Blaberidae > Diploptera > Diploptera punctata. The sequence continues at coordinate 109,920 of JASPKZ010007474.1, read as the reverse complement.
CCTCCTATAACACTAGGAGCCTTCGAAAGCCTGCTGTGGAATCACTTTATCTTTCACTTTTTTTTTTACTCTTGGTAAGGCTAGGCCTATAGTTAATTAGATCCTATAGTCGTGTTTAAAGTGAAGCAATGTTATAAATATTCCATATTTCTAACATATTTCTGTCATAGAAATCCAACCCCTTGATCATGTTATTCGCAAGTTTATTGAATGATTGTACCTAGCGAGTAGATAGGGGTAGAATTTGCAGTGAAGTGTTGAATCCCCACCCCTGTGGATTTTGAAGAGGGTCATCGTTGAACAAAGTATCTCCCTTCTCCTTAAGCACAACATATTGGGTGCAAGACTCCGTGAAACAAGCGACCAGACTAAGAAATGTCTTCTTTTCAAACTACTATACAACTTTCTTTAATGTCACGTTTTCATTCCAGCCGTTGGCTTTCAGTATAATCCTCCGCCATTATTATTTCCTTTTTACCTTACTAAAAGCCTCATAGAAATCCGTCCATGCGGCTGGATCATTTAGAACCATATTAAAAGTTGTACACAAAAAATAAACAAATAGACTCGAGAAAAAAATGCAAAAAATAGGTTGTAGATATAAAACAAACATCATTTGATGGGTTAAAATTATATATCAAACATCAAAGATGCCAAAGCTGAATATCCTTAAACAATTAAGGCTAAGGTTATGTCATTCTTGCCTTTGAATTTCATATTCGAAACTCCTAGGGCCAATGGACTTCTGAAAGCCAAAATGTCCTAAGAATATTTTTTTTTCTGAAGGGCAAACAATTGGTTCACGTTTTCTTACATTTTCGGCAGGTGAAACAACATCAAATCTTAAATAAGAGTAGTTTCTGAGTTTTTTTTTCACGTCCTGCTTTGAATCGCAAAGATGAGAGCCTCTTTAAAGAAAATTCCATTTATATTAACTCATACAACATGATCGACTATATTATTCTTTTCATGTATTATTATATCATATCTGACTGAAATCCCAGGTGTCCAGAATTCGATTCCCGACTATGACCTAGAATCTTTTATTTCGGTATAGGGTCTGGAAAGGATTCCACGCAGCCTCTTGAGGTCTACTAAGTAGTTATTTGATATGACTATTTAACTCATGCCACAAATGCTAGTCAATGACCAATCACGTTTCAATGAATGTTGTTTTACAGCCAATGACGGTCGTTTTTCACCTCGCTCTTTATCGATTTCTCTTTATCAGCTCCTGCTTTTGCGATAAAGAAAGCTCCTCCTTTTTAATGTTCTGAACACGTCAAAGCATTATTTTTCTCCAACAAAATACATTGAATATAGCAAATAATGAAAAGATTCCTTGATTTTACTGAGTTGTTTACTAAAAATAAATGAATAACCCGTAATGTTGATTATGATATATAGTTTGATGTGTTTCATTATTTCTCCACTTGGGTGCACTCTTGCAATATTGCGATCTTATTTGGCAATAAATAATATGATCAAGCAGCAGTGAATGAACATAACCTCACATTTCTGATTTGTTTTCAAACATCGCCGTTTACATGTAATATATAAATATTTTAAAATAACTATAGTTAAACAATGATTTGTGAGTAAACAGCTTAATTTTTATTCTTTAAATAGTCCTACCAAATGCCACTCTTGCTTTCCAAATTCCCTAGATAAATTCACTCCTCACTTCGTGAGTCGTGAATTTATCGATAATTTGGAAATCACTCGTGGCATTACTTATGATAAATAGCGAATTCCGACAAAGAAAGCTCAGTATAAGGTTGACCAACTGCGTCATGCTAACCACGTCACTCAATTCCCTGTCTTCTGCTGACAATTGCCATATAGTTATCTCTTCAGAGTTATTGATTCATTATAACATCTCTTTCATATTTTCCTGTTAAACTCAATATAATTATTCATCCTAAATGATTAATTGATGAATAAGTAAGGATTTTACGAATTGAAATTTGGTTATAACCTCCCGCGGCTCCTACATATTAGAGGTATATTACTTGTTTTTAAATATATCATATGTTGTTTCTTATAGGCTATAGTTACTCAACGTAAATATAGGACTTAATCAATTTTTAAGCTTTAAACATAAAATATAAAACTTCTGTAGCGGGGTAGATAATTGAACCCGAGATCATAAGATGTTAGATATTCTGTTACACAGAGGAGGCCACAATGGAGAAAACAATATTATCATAATAGTTAATGACACTTTTTTTATAAATTTGATTAAACATTAGATTATTCATTTATTTAGCAGGTTTTTCAGTGTTGACATCATCTTAAACTTCTTGCCCCAATTAAGCCTACAATGATGTTTTGGCCTATTTGCTTTGTTGTTTTAGTCTTTCAATTGCCTACATTTCCCCTCGTGCTTGTTTGAAATTGCATCCATCCAGGCATGTACTATACTTCTCCTGCCAAGTGAAATTTACGCCAGATTTTTTTTAAAGAAATCCATTTTCAGTCCAAAACATTTTAATAATTTTTTACAAAATCTAATTATGAATTTTGAACATTCATCCTTTCTCTAATTTTGTTCTTTATTCTATCTCTCCTATAAATTCTGGCAGAACGATGTAATAAAACGCCAATTTTGCAGATAATAATTACCGTCAACAGCGAAAATATTTCCGACATGCAAACAGATATTTATTATTAATTTAAACATAGAAAAACATGAATAATATTGAACATTTTCAGTTAGCTATTTCTTTCAAGTTTAGCTTATTTTAGTTGAGAGGTATTTTTATGAAATTTGACGTCTGGGCATTGTGTTAGCACATCTGAATACAACAGTGATGAGTAAAGGGTAATTTTTATGACTATTAGAAAAATTTCGAGTCTAGATATTAAGTTGGAGTAACCTAATAGTGCATTTTTTGTTGACGAGTGATACTTTGGATTTTTTTGACTTTAACCGCCATGTTTCTCTTTAATATGCTATTATACTTTGTTTTAATTAAAAATGTTATTTTAGGTTTTATAACTAAGTAGCTAATACCTGGCGTGCGCTGCTACGTCTAAATACATTAAACGTGTTTTTATGTTTAGTAGACTAAGTAAAAAGAAAAATAATTATAGATTTATATCGTAATTATTTTTAGATACCCCGTGCTGATTACTACCGGTGAAGTCCAGGACTTTACTTATCCCGATCTTCTTGGTATCAATGAACTGAAAGACAAAAATGATTACCGGTATAGTGAGCTATCCGTAAAAGAACACCCGGCGTGCGCCGCTACGTTTGCCCGGAAATCTACTCATCCCGATCTTTTTTACATCAATGAGCTGAAAGTCCAAAATCGTTATTGTGAGTTATCCATAAAGATATAGATGCGATGTCGCGGACTTTTTTTTGTAGATGTTTTGATGATATTCAATTCTGTGTGTATTAATTTGGTGTATTTGTTATGGTTTAAGCAGTGTAAGCGATTTAAGCGTCCAAAGAGCTACTTTTTTTTAGTGCGCCGACGCCCTTTTTTTTTTTAGCTCCGGCTTTATAGTACTTAGGGTAATATGTTCCATCCATAGTAATTCTGCCCGAAGGCAGGTCCTTCACTGCAATCATAGCATTTTCATGCTATGCTTGCAGCTTTACTAGGGAATTGTAGGTGTGGTAGCTTCCCGTTGCTTTCCACACCGGTGAAGGATGATAATGATGACGATGATGATAATGATAGGATGATGATGATGATGGCCATATGATTTCGGGGACCGTTTGGGCCTTAAAGTTTTCCTGACATTTGTCTTACAGGTGAGGAAAAACCCCGATAAAAACCTCACCCAGAAAAACTGCCCCGACCGGGGATCGAACCCGGGCCCGCTGCGTGACAAGGCAGCACGCTACCTCGAGACCACAGCGGTGGACGGTAATATGTTATATACGTTAATTGTCCCACAAAAATTCTCTAAATTATGGAAAAAAACTCATTCAAATCGGTCAAGTAGTTTTTGGAGTCCTTAAAGAACAGTCATACAAACATAGGCCTACATTCGTGTATATGTATATATATATATATATATATATATATATATATATATATATATATATATATGGCTATAGATAATACAGTCTCACAAATCTCCGTACATATTTGATATTACTGAATTACCTTTACTAAATACCTAATTGATTTAAGGACAGACATACAAACATAGGCCTACATTCGTGTATATATATATATATATATATATGGCTATAGATAATACAGTCTCACAAATCTCCGTACATATTTGATATTACTGAATTGCCTTTACTAAATACCTAATTGATTTAAGGACAGACATACAAACATTGGCCTACATTCGTATATATATATATAACTTATATATATATATGGCTATAGATAATACAGTCTCACAAATCTCCGTACATATTTGATATTACTGAATTACCTTTACTAAATACCTAATTGATTTCTACTTCATGATTTACATCTTTGCTAATTTTTTACCCCTAAAGTTCTGCCTTCTTCGCATGCTTTATTTTTTTTTTCCATCTTCTAAATCTAAATATGATGTGAAATTAATAGTTTTATACGTGTGGAAAACCCTTGGGCAGACAAAATTCTATACAAACACATACTAAAAGTGAAAAATGGTCTTGTGATTTTGAAGCAATGTAGAAAGTGAGAATTTGAATTACATAAACTAAAAACAAAGCACACGTAAATCTAGACAAAAAATAAAAACTATGATATAAATTAAGTCTTGTGACACAAAAAAAGATTCGAAGACAATTCTTGTATCTTCTAATTGCCATGTGCATAAGAGGTCCGAAAGAAGGAGATTAATTTTACTGTGCGCGGTACAAATAACTACACGAATACAACCTGGACTTGTCAGTTTTTGTGCCACAGTTTTCTTTTTTTTTATTACAAACTTTACAAGTTATCCTCGAAAACTGGGTTACATTTCCATGTGTCTATTTGAATTGACGCAGCTGCCTCTTTAATATATTAGTTTATTATTATTATTATTATTATTATTATTATTATTATTATTATATTACTACTACTATTGGGAGCATGTCGTATAGCAGTTGGTTAAGGCAATATGCTACATGCCGGAAAGTTAAGGGTACAAGTCTTGTTGGAGTTAGGATTTTAAACGTATATCATAATGACCCTGGGGTCTACTCAGATTCTGGCGAAAATTAGTATCAGATGCTTGTTCTGGGTGTAAAGGCTGTCGTGACGGAGGGCTGATAACCCGGCTGGCATATCATGCCGTCTGTCTAGAAAAGTTGGAGCCTTAACCTCCTATCACTCAAAGGGCCTCCTACGGCCTGCAGTGAGATTGCTTTACTTTTATTATTACACTGCTCAAAACAATTAGAGGAACACTTGTAATAAATTGAATAAGTAATTTATTTTTTAAAGCTGTGATGCTGAAAGTTGGACAATTTGTAAATTGAATTATTCATTTTATCATTGGATACAAATTTTAAAGATCCATGGCCTAAATACAGAGAAATTGCCTCAAATAACAAATATAGAGAAATGTTTTATTTTGGAAGGCACTGGCCACTTCTAATTGATAAGCTTCCTGATGTTGCTATAGTGACGAATGTTGATTATTGCCTTGTTTATTGAAGTCTCTGACAAAATGAGGCATTTAAATGAGTTTGAAGTGTATCATGCTCTACATCTTTTATGACAAGGTCAATCTCTGCGACAAGTGGCTAGAGAGCTTGGGGTTTCTCCTTCCGTGGTGTCCAGGTTACGCAACAGGCACAGAGAGACAGGTCAGTATTGTAGAAGACGTGGCTAGGGCCGTAAATTTAAAAGAAGCCCCCAGGATGACAGATACGTTGTTCTTTCTGCTCTTCGACAGCGTACAAAAACTGCAAAAGACCTGCAGAATGACCTTCATATGGCTTCCGGAATCCGGGTTTCAGACCACACCATAAGGAACAGATTAAGGAAAGAGAATATTCGTCCAAAAAAGGCCCGTTAAAAAAAACCACGCTTAACAAATGGACATAAGGCAGCAAGACGTACGTATGCTGAAAACCGGTGATTGGAACCTGAACCAGTGGGAGTCTGTGCTCTTCTCGGACGAATCCAGGTATCATCTTACACGTTGTGATGGTCGATTGAAGGTGTGGGGACGGCCAGGAGAAAGATGTTCTGCAGAGGCTGTACAGGAAATTGATAGATTCGGAGGAGGTTCCATAATGGTGTGGGCCGGAGTTATGTACAACAATCGTACGGACCTTGTACTTGTTCCCCAGGGACTGAATGCTGTCCGGTATATCGAGCACGTTCTGGAAGAGCATGTAGTACCTGCTGCCATTGGAGTAGGCCCTGGATTTCTGTTTATGCAGGGTAATGCCAGGGCACATTTTGCGGCTGTCACCAGGGATTTCCTGAGGAGGAATGAAATTGAGGTAATGGAGTGGCCAGCGGTCAGCCCAGACCTCAACCCTATTGAACACTTGTGGGATCTTCTAGACATGAAGGTCAGGAACCGACATCAAGCTCCACAAACTCTGCAGCAACTTGGAGATGCTCTGAAGGAGGAATGGGAGAATATCCCGCAAGAGGAAATCCAGAATCTTATTGGGAGCATGCCACGAAGGTGCCAAACTGGCATCGAATGTCGTGGAGGCCATACACGATACTAACTCTATATAACGAGTGTTTAACTTTGAAAAATAAGCACAAGATTCAATAGATTACATAGCGGAATTATTTGAAAAGTTAATTGTCAGCGTTATTCATTTGTTTTTACTGACATGAGCAATGAATAAATAACCACAAATAATGTAGGCCTACTTTATTAATTTCATGTTTGTACCTTTATCCAATGAAAAAATATTTGCATATTTCATAGTGTTCCTCTAATTGTTTTGAGCAGTGTATTATTATTATTATTATTATTATTATTATTATTATTATTATTATTATTATTGTAAAAGTAGGTAAAGAGGATAAACAAGAAAGTTATATTAAGAACAGAATAAATAAAGGTAGAGCAATAACAGCAATGATGAATGGAGTCTTATGGAACAGACATATAACCAGAAAAAATAAGTTACAAATGTATAATTCAATAGTGAGAAGTACTGTCACATATGGAGCTGAAGTTTGGAAATTCAACAAAAACTCGGAACAAAAACTTATTTCGATGGAAATGGATTTCATGAGAGCAGCAAGATGTTGAAAATTAGAAAAAAAATACTGTCATACGAGAAAAAATGAATATTAGATATTCAATAGTAGATTATATAAAATATAAGCAATTAAATTGGTATCGGCACGTACGACGAATGCAAGAAGGAAGGTTACGCAGGAAAACATTGGAATGGTGTCCACCTGGAAAAAGAAGGAAAGGAAGACCTCGAAATTCTTGGATGCAAGAAATTAGTACTGGAATGAGAACTAGAGGACTGGAGGACATGGATTGGATGGAGAGAGACGAGTGGAGAAGAAAAATAAACCTTTAGGCACAGAAATATGTGTGAAGATTAAAAATCTGTATATAAATAAAATTACTATTATTATTATTATTATTATTATTATTATTATTATTATTATTATCATTATCAACGTCATCATCATGATTCCTACTAGCCCTACTGCAACTGCTATTATTAGTACTAGCACTAGTACTACTTCTTCTACTACTGCTACTGCTGCTGCTACTGCAACTGCCGCTGTCGCTGCTACTCTTAATACTGTACTACTACTACTACTACTATTTTTATTGCTGGAAACACTTTTATAAGCTCCTCTTCCATGGAGTTTTCATTCCTTTTTTTCAAATTATTATTATCCCTACTACTTCAATTAGTCTTACTTTATTATTTTATTAGTACTACTACTAAAGCTGCTACTGCTACTATTGCTACTACTACACGCTACTAATAGGGCCCTACTGCATGGAGTTTTAATTCCTTTTTCAAAATATTATTATTATTATTTATTATTATTATTATTATTATTATTATTATTATTATTATTATTATTGAAAGATAAAATATGTAAAATTAATTAGGTAGGTCTAATTATTTGAATCGCTAAAGACTTCAAGAGAAAATAATAATGTATTAATTTACTATTTTTCTTTAACAGTGAAATTCATGAGACCAGGGATTTGTTTTACATGCGGTTCTCAATCTCCATATTGTGGTTTCAATAGAACAATAAAATTTTTTCCACGCCGTTACCTCTCCATTGTTATCGGTAAATCTTTTCAAATCGTTGAAGCACTTTTTTTTATTCCTTCATATTTAATATAAGTACTCTTGAATTTTTATCATGGTATATAAAGCAATGAAACGTTTGGTCTCATACTTGCAGAAAGAAACATTCTGAATAGCTTATTATAGCGTCATAGGGTTTTGTTGTGTTCTTGAAGGTACTCCTCGATGTGTCAATACGCAAGCGTCGATTTTCTGCTTTGTTGCCTTCGAACAATACATTGATCGTCAACCAATCAGAACGCTCATATTACTCCTGTCGCATGGAATCGAATACTCGTACTAATTTTTCTGCGACTTCAAGCTTTGTTTCAGAATGCAATTTGCTTTGTTTTAATTTATCACCTGCCTGCTCTAAAAGTGAAGTTTGATTTAAAATTAAAGGCAATAAGTTCTTCACTGTTATAATTTTTTAACATTCAACCTTTTCACTGAATGAGTTGGTTAAATATTGCGTTTAGGTCTCGTACTCTGGAGATCATAAGTTCAAATTCCGAGAGCTACCAGTCTGTTTTTTTTTTGTAGCTCTTCTCAATCTGAAGAACTTTCTAGGCTTATCTCGCCATGAAGTTTAGGTCGTGTTCTTCATCCATCCATAGTAATTCTGCCCGAGTGCAGGTTTTTCACTGCAATCATAGCATTTTCATTTGCAGCTTTACTAGGGAATTATACGTGTGGTAGCTTTCCACATCGGTGAAGGATGATGATAATGATAAGGATGATAACGATGGCCGGATGATTTTCGGGGACCGTTGGACCCTAAGCTTTTCGACATTTGTCTTAAAGGTGAGGAAAACCCCCGAAAAAACCTCACCCAGGAGCCTGTCCCGACCGGGAATCGAACCCGGGCCGGCTGCGTGACAAGGCAGCACGCTACCTCGAGACCACAGCGGTGGACGTCGTGTTCTTAATGGACAAATAAAACTACAATTGTTAAATTTTTTCATCACCATCATCAGCAGCAGCATGAAGGATTAGACCTGCTGGTCTGTTCCGATCTCATGTTAGAATTGGTCTGTCCATCTTTTACTGGGTCTTCCAACATTTCTTCGTCCTAGTGGTTTGTAATGAAGAATCTGTTTCGGAATTCTATTGTTATCCATTCTATTGATGTGTTCCATGCATTCATCTCTGTATTGTATTGTTCTATCTAATAGTTTGAATATATTTAGTTCTCTTCGTATATATTCATTTCGTTTTCGATCTGTTATTATTTTTAAAAAATGTCAGTAAGTAGTTGAGAAATTAGCGAAAATTTCCTTCAATTTGTGATATTTATACTTGTTATGTGTCACAGAGTACCAGAGAAGAAAGTAGGCAAGTTGCGCGTACATGCCACAGGCGGCGCTAGTGTAATACAACTAACGACACCTAAATTTTTTCGGTTCTTTTTTTGGTACTAATATGAAATTCAGCACCGCCTGGTGGTAAAATTATCAATTATAATTATATAACGCCATCTGGTGAATAATCATGGAATTTAACTTTTATAGGAATAAATAACGTATTAATTAATCTTAAATTGTGGAATTATGTATACCCAGTCTCTCAGACCTACAGATTTTCTTTAATTTTAACAGAAAGGAAGAATGGAAATAAATAAAACATGTTAATTTATTTTCGTTTATTAAAATTTTAAAACGTGCATTATGAGCTCTTTTAATAAATATGTACAATTGATCTACCCCCTTATTCTCACATACATATTTTATACAATATTTATTAAATAACCTTAGCCATGTTCGTACATCTGTCCATTATAAAGTCACATTTTTAAAATGTTTATTAGAAATGGCTATACACTAACATCACTCTTCCTAACCTAACAAATCTTAGAATTTTATCACTTCTAGTAGGTTTATATTTGAAAATAGATTCACATTAAAAATGTAAACAAGCTTAAATTTACTTACAAATTAGAGTAAAATAAAATCTAAGTAATGATTTTAACTTTCGATAATTTACAGTACCGTCTACATAGAACGAAAGGATAGCAGTTAAAAATTTAAATTTACAAAATGGCTAACTTCCCATAATCCCGAGTGAACACCGTTAAACACGCCGTGTGCCTTGCATTTGTTTTATTTAGTTACATATTCTGTTACTACGAAACAGCGCTACCATTGTAGTTTGCTCATTGTAGTTCATCGTAAACGACCGAAATTTTTTAGATGTCACTGTACTCAGTTTCCCCTCTATTCGAAGTTTCTCTATGGTTATGTGTATCTGAACTAATTTATTTATTTTCAGGTCAATAACCGGTAGGGTCCACCGCTGTGGTGTCGGGGTAGCGTCGATGTCTAATACGCAGTGGGACAAGTTCCATGGGTGATGCTTTTTCTTTCAGGGTTTTTCCTCACCGTAATACAAATATCAAGAAACGTTAAAACCCAAACGGTCCCCGAACATCATGTCGTCATCATCATCATCATTAACATATTTGACATGTTTGCTATGAATGTGTGTGTGTGAATGTCGTAATTCGTCTTCATGTTGTGTTACCTTGGAGGAGGTTCTGACGTTGAGCTGATCCGATAGTTCTATTAAATGCTAATTCAATGTTGAGACAATAACGTATTGCTAGGAAGATTCCGAAATTTCACAATATAATGTTGGAGTAGAGAGGTCAATCGATTAGCAATTTTGAGTAATGCATGTCTAATTCGTAAAGTTTATTCATTAATTTATTTGATCACTCATTCGGGGAGATCCTCCATGTCCGTATGTGGTAAAAAAAAGTATGTGTGATCCATAGCTTAAAAAATTGCTCTCCCGACAGGGGTTGCCACTGTAAGGTTCGGTTGGCAGGTTTCATATAAAATAAGTTCATATAAGGTGAAAGATTAAACTGAGTTAATTGAATGGAACACAATAAGAAGGATTACATTTCTGGTTTCTTTGATACTAATCATAAATTCATAATTAATTGAATTATAATATTAAATTATTCCGGGCTATGTGGCCGTGGTCTATAACTGGCGTTTCTTCCAGACGTTTCTCCCTCAATTGCGGAGGACATCTTCAGTGGCAAGTGCTTTTAGATTGTGAATGAGTCGAGTCTACGACAAGGGAACATTACTTAAAAGCACTCGCCTCTTAAGATGCCCTCCGCAGTTGAGGGAGAAACGTTTGGAAGAAACGCCAATTATAGACCACGGCCGCATAGCCCGGAATCTTTTAATATTATGATTACCGGCCGTGAAAGCTTGCATTCCACAATTAATCGATTTGTTAATGCTAGTGAATTTGTACTGTACACTGTAAGTGAGTAGCCTACAAGAGCAATGAAAACACAAACCTACTGGATCCTACTCGTAATATGACCAATAATGTCCAGAGTATAAAATGTATAAAAATACATCCTTCATGAAACCGTTGAATGAATGATTAAAACGTATTATCTGAGTCGCGGTTTCGATTTCGACGAAGATTGATGAAAATTCCAAATGAGGAAAATGCAGTTTTCAGATACAAATATTCCAAATTCAGGTATAATTAAAATATAAACTTCTAAAAAGCTACAAGCGGGACAGGCCTTTGGCCCTTGGCCTACCATCCGGCTGCTGGCCTCACGTCCACATGTGCAAATCACAGGGGTAGACAATCATAAGCCAGTGTAAGGGTGACATGTGTTCAGCAGGTCAGGTACCCCAGCCGTTATAGGTGGTCTTCTCAACCTGGAGTCGCTACTTATTGTAGCTACCCAAATGCTTGACGATGCTGGGTGAGCACAGGTCCCATACTGGCCGAAATTCCATGAGAAAATATCTTCCCCATGGGGACTCGAACCAGCGCAAGTCCCGTAGCTCTGTGCCAAGGCCTTAACCACTCGGCTACGGCGCGGGACATATAAACTTCTGGATACCCAAAAAATCAAAATAAGTGTTGGTATAGAATTGGGTCCATTCATCGGCCCATGAATAGCCTTGTAACCAGAATTGTAATTGTTTATATAACATAATAAAGTAATAAGGACAACTCAGGGTTTTTGAGTGGAAAGTCCTTAGGACCAGAGAATGAAAATGGAAATTTCGAATAAGATACAATCATGAATGTCATGAATACACACTTATTCATAGACCCTGAAAGTGTTAAGTTTATAAAAATGTTTAGATAACGTTGGCTTGGTCATATTATCAGGATGGCATAGGACAATCCTATTAAAAGAACTCACACTATGAAACCTGAGGGAAGTAGAGAAATAGGGAGATCGAGGTTGAGATGGTTAGATGGAATAGGAGAAGACCTTAAGAAGCTTGGTATAAGAGGATGCAGAAGGAAGGTGTTAGACAGGGATGAATGGATGAAGATCTTGTCAGCGGCCAGGGCTCGAAATGAGCTGTAGTGCCATCTATGATGATGATAAAATAATTTATTAGACATTTTATTGACCTGTTAACTTATAACTATATTTGTTATTTTAATTTAGATTTCACAGAGAAATGCTATCGTTTTAAGGATCAAGTAAATCTAAAATACAAACCCCAGAAATTATTAATAAAGGATTTTTCCTGTTTCTCCTCACTCATCAAAGCAAATGACAGATTGAGAAAACAGGGCATAACTGATGGGGGACTCTACATGCTTACTAAAGTGTCATCCCTATACTGGATTGGTGATCGTCCATCTCTGTAAATGGGACACACGAATGTGAGACCAGCAGCCGGAAGGTAGTCCAAGAGCATTCTAAGCATCAAGCATTTTTTTATCGGAACAAATGCTATGTTTGAATAAATTGAATATAATCACCATTTCATATAATTTAGATTGAATCTGCGGATTTAGGCATAGCTATAGGTCTATAAAAAATAGGCTAATGTATGTGAACAGATTGCTGAACATATTCTAGACGCGATATGACCTTAGATGCTAAAGCATCTATAACTAACTCTTTGGCTTATGGAACTCTTAGGTTCAATGTCTCATTCAGTAAAACCCTCCACCGGTCCCTATCCTGAGTCATCTGGAGCCAGTTCTGTCTCCGATATGTAGTAAAATCATATAAGACTTATAAACATTTTTATTAGGAATATTCCACAATACAGTGTTCCTCCTTCAACCCAAAGTGATTTGTCGCCAGAGGTTCCTGTATAAAGTATCTTCTTCCCTCAAATCTCTAGCTCCCATACTTCTCCTCACTCCATATATCCAACGTTTTCTAGGTCTGCCTATTCCACTTTTATCTTTTGCTTTCCAATCAAGGATCTTCTTTGGTATTCTGAATTCTTCCATCCTTATGAGGTGTCCATACCATTTCAAACTTTTTCTTCTATTTTTTTTTTCAACTTGCATAATTTTTCTTATTGTGCTATTTCTGACTATCCCTTCTTGATATTCTTGTCGATCGCCTCCAAAAATCCATTTCTACTACTAACAGCTTGTTGGCTTGTTTTCTACTTACTGTCCAGGTTTCGGACCCATATAATAAAATGCTTTGTAACAGAACTTGAAATATAGTGTTCTTTCTGTATATTATATTTCTATTCCAAAGCACTGAATTCAACATACCAATGATTCTTCTTCCATCAGTTATTCACAATTCTTTAACTAACTAACTCATTGGCACTATCGAACCTGTAGGTTCATGGCTACACGGACATAAGCTCTCCATTCATCCCTATCCTGAGCTAACGTTTTCCAATCATTCACTGTATAATCTACTTCCCACAAATCATAGTTAATGTCATTCTCCCACCTCATTCTTGTCTACCAACTCGGCGGTTTCCCTCTGGTTTTCCTACAAGAAGCTTCCATGCACATCTTTCATTCTCTATTCGTGCCACTTGTCCTGTACATCGCAGCCTACGAGACATAACTGTTTTATTCACTTATAAACAGTAGTACAATAAAAAATATCCCATCGTCTTCTAAGTCCTTAAATTGTTAGAGGTCTTGTATGGCGAAAACATTTGAATTTGAGAAAATGGTCCTATATCAAGAATTGTGACTTGTTCAACTGACAACTTGAGAAGACGTCATAATCGTGGAGTGCAGGATCCCCTAAGGAGAAGAAAGTTAGAGATCCCACGGGAATGGAAATGCGGGCGGTCTGAAGGAATGCGGGGTCTCTCCAGAAATGTTTGTGTTGTGTATACAGCGCAACATGAGGTCAGCTGCAAGAATCTACTTGATACAAATGTTGCAGCATCAAGTACCCTTTACACTTACATTCAGTTTCAAGTGCAGGCTACTTTATAACCAACTTTCTGTCGGGGATTTATTGAAATGTTACTCAATGTTACACCTTGGTTACGAGTAATTTTTAAAGTTTATACCGGTAGGCTTATTTTTATACAGACTACTTATTAACTCTATCATCATCATCATAGTACATTCACGAATTTAGGCCATTTGTTGACCTGTTTCGGCCTCAAGAGAAACACCATCCAGAAGTCTTTTGAGTGGACGTCCTGGTCTTCTTCTTCCTGCGGGTTGATATCTTAACATTAGTTTGGGTATTCTGTGATCTTCCATTCGATGAACATGTTGTATCCATCTTGACTTATAATCAGAAATTTTGTTTTCTAAAGGTTCCATGTGTAATTCTTCTAAGATGTCTTCATTTTTTTTGTGATCTAGTAGTGTGTATCCTGCAGTCCTCCGAAGATATCTCATTTCAGCAGATCTAAGTCTCTGTATATCCTTCTGTTTCAACGTCCATACTTCGCTACCATACAAAAGAGTTGGAAGAGCCAGTGTTTTATACACTTTCAGTCTTGAATGCTTTTGGACTAACTGTGGCTTGAAGATAGAATTTATTAACCCTAAAATTCTTAAAAATTTAGATATTTTTGCATTTACATCCTTTTCTTCTTCATATGAGATATTGCATCCTAGATATGTAAAATTATTCACCTGCTCCAAAATGTTATTGTCCAGTACAATTTTACTTCTGACAGGATCTACACCTTGAAATGCCATAATTTTTGTTTTTTCTGTAGATATCTTTAATCCATATTCTTCTGTAATTTTGTTAAGTTCATACAGACCTTTCTGTAGATTATCTTCGGAATTTGCTATTATTATTTGGTCATCTGCAAACAATAGGGTGTTTAATGTTCTATTTTCTGATATTCTTATTCCAAATTTATATGTTTTGTTCCAGCAACATATTACTTCATTGATATAAATTGCAAAGAGTGTTGGGGATAGGGGGCAGCCTTGTCTCACACCACGATTTATAATTCCTTCTTCAGAAAATCTGTTATTTAATTTAATCTTTATGTTGTTGTCTTTGTAAATATTTTGTATGTTCTGCCGAAGTAAATTTGGTTATTAACTCTACATTTTTTTAAATGCAGTTTACCTGTTGGGTGTCAGATTTGCAATTAGCGTTACAATATATATTACAAAATATTTTGATAGAATTGCGTAAAATACTGCAATGGATTTTGTTTAATTTTGTAGCATTCTAATTTAAACTATGCTTGGCTCCTGTTTTGTTATACTATTATATATATTTGTGGAAAGCAACGGGAAGCTAACACACCTGTAATTCCCTAGTAACTCTGCAAAGCATAGCATGAAAGTACTGTGATTGCAGTGAAAGACCTGTAAATAAT
This sequence comes from Diploptera punctata, assembly GCA_030220185.1. NCBI lineage: Eukaryota > Metazoa > Arthropoda > Insecta > Blattodea > Blaberidae > Diploptera > Diploptera punctata. Next base: position 94,137 of record JASPKZ010007474.1, on the reverse strand, counting down.
ATATATATATATATACATCACTTCATGGTTTAGGAGAATATTCTGCTCCAACCTATACTATAGTTAAATGGGTTCTTTTCATCGCTTTCTTGGTCGTCCAAAAATTCAGTCTTCCTGTTGCTTTGTAGTCATAGACTTGTCTTGTGATGCGGAATGTTGGCGTCCTCAATACATGGGAATTCCATCTACATATATGCTTAATTTTGATTCCTTATGTATAAATATTTAATTCAAGATTCAAGTAATTGTTCCAGTTGATAGGCTACAATTTATTTTTACTACTTCTACAGATGTTTATGCTTCAATTTTTCTACAGATATTCGTATTTATTTATTTTTTAATTTAATCAAGGAAAAGTTCTCTTTAACATTTTTTTTCATTGCAAGTTTACGACTTGATACATTTTGAAGATTCTCCGAAGTTTATTTGTTTATGTTTTTTCTATTTTTTATCGAGATTCATCAGACACCTTGAACAAATACTGGACTCAATTTAGATTTCACCCAAGCTGAATATTCTGCCCTTATAACTTATGCTGAAGGCTGTAATTATACAGGAAGTTACGTATAAACACTTTACAAACAGATTTGTATTCAGTCAGTGGTTGGTTTTGTAAGATAGTTACCTTTTATAGAGCAAGTCTTTGTAATATTCATGAGATGGAGCAGGAAGACCTCAGCTACTGTATCAATATATCGATTTACAAATTGATAATTAATACTTCCAAGTGTTTTCAGTTAATTCCCAAGACTCTTAATTATGTTATTACTAAACACTGAAGATAGTGAAAGGCATAAAAGGTACAGGACTTTGTCGTGGTATGAATTGCTGAAAAAACACACTTGTCCGTTGTCAAAATGGATTTTTTTTTGGGAATATTATAGATTTGATTTCGTAAAGTATTATATTTTTGTCCACCACCATGGTCTGGAAATAACGTTATTGCCTCGGAAGCAGCAGGCCCGGGTTCGATTCCTGGGCAAGACAAGTTTCCCAGGTGAGATGTTTTCGCTGTTCGGAGATTTTCTTCACCTATAAAACAAATGCCAGGAAAATGTAAGACCGAAACAGTCCATGGTATATCACTTGGTCATCATAATCATTAATCACCTACCGGTATATCCTATGTTTAGAGTACGGCGCCATAGTGAGTTGTTCAAGGTATCATGCCGTAGTGTGGAGCTACACATCTCTGACATAATTCTCAGGTGTAGTACACTTCTCTTTGACATCGCTAATAGAATCTTCTTCCTCTTCTTCTTCTTCACAGTTTAGGCTTATCTAGCCTGTTGCGGCTCCAAATTGCTGCTCTTTCCATCTTTTCCTTGGTCTTCCCAAACTACTTCTTCCTCGTGGTGAATAGTTGTATGCTGCTTTTGGTATTCTATTCTCAGTCATCCTTGCCAAGTGTTCTTTCCAGTTTGTTCTGTATTTCTCTATTGTTGAGTTTAATTCCTCTATTTTTAGTTGTCTTATTTCTGTGTTATGTTTTTTGTCTGTTCTTTGATATCCTGCTATTGGTCTGAGGAATCTCATTTCAGCAGCTTGTATCCTGGCAAATTATTGTGTTGTCACTGTCCATGTTTCGGATCCATAAGTAATAATAGGCACTGCCATTGTCTTGTATAATTTCATTATAGAGTCTTTCCTGGCTTTATTTTCAAAGTTCTTTTTAGTGTACCTGTTATATAATTAAACTTATTTATTTTGTTATTTATATCTGTTTCTGCTGTGTATGATATTTCGCAACCTAGGAATTTATATGTTACTACTTGTTCTATTGGTTTATTCTCTAATATTATCTTTGTCCGAACTGGATGAGCACCCTTGAAGGCCATTGTTTTTTATTTTTGTGACGATATTTCCATGTTGTATTTTGCTTTATATTTCATTTAGTTTATATACCATTCTTTGTAGTTCGTCTTCTGTTTTTGTTATTAAAACCTGGTCATCTGCAATGCAGGATACTGTTTTTATTACTATATTTCCTAAGTTAATTCCCCCAGTCGTCATTTGATTCCATGATCTTATTATGTTGAAATAAATGTTAAAAAGCGTGGTTGATAGTGGGCAACCTTGTCTACCTCCTCCTGTTATAGCCTATGCTATTAGAATCATAGTAGAAATTAACCCAGCAAATAAAACGCATTTTCCCATCACATGCACACATACTGTATATAGATAGAGAAAATGCAATTGCTTAATTTGTATGCTTCTGCTTAACTTGCCCCGGGCCGTCGCTTGGCGAAGAGCTACGGGACTTGCGCTGGTTCGAGTCCCCATGCGGGAAGGAATTTTCTCATGGAATTTCGGCCAGAATGGGTCCGGTGCCGATCCAACATCTCGAGGCATTTGGGTAGTAACGACTCCAGGTTGAGAAGACCAGCTATAACGGCTGAGGGACCTACATGCTGACCACATGTCACCCCTACACTGGCTACATGATTGTCTACCTCTGTGATTAACACTTGTGGGTGTGAGGCCAGCAGCCAGCTGGTAGATCAAGGGTCTTCTAGGCCTATTGTGCTTGGAGTTGGAGTGTGTTTAACTTTGATTCGTAAAGAGAAAAATAGTGAATCTTCCATCTTTAGACTATTTGACTTTATATTTTTTATAGTCTTTAAATTTTCCATTACCTCATAACTCTAAACATTCTGTAGACCTTGGATACGAAAAGGGTGCGCCATTACTACACCATAAGATTGTTAAATAAAGTAAAAGTCTTTAAACGCTGGGGCCGCTGAAATGCAGGTAGTTAGGGCAAAAGGCTACAAACCGGTGGGTCAGGGGGGTTCGAGACCCGGTGAGTTCAGGATTTTTAACTGAACTAAACCTTCTGGAGGCAATTTGGTCCTGGATCAGCCTCTAACGGAAGTGAGTACCACTAACTTTTTCTGGGGGTAAAGGCGGCCGTCACTCGTGCCGATTGGAAAAGTAGGAGCCTTGAACTCCTGCTACCTTAAGGGCCTCCTGAGGGCCTGCAGTGAGATAATTGTACAGTTAAAACGCTCACGTATGAAGAGTTATTCCTGTGGAAAAGAATGTCTTGTTGAAAAATAGCAGTACTTTTTCTCAAATTCTGATTGCGATGTATTTAATAATATATTTCAGACAAGATAACAAAAGAAAACATAAAAACGGATAAGGCAAATCTGATAGGAAAACAGAATATCGTAGCTCTGAAAAATTGTCCGATCTTCATCCCCAGGTACGCTAGCTTGTCATTAGGGCACCGAGTCAGAAAATCTCTTCCTTTTTGCAACGGCTAAAAGCCAACTAGAAAACAGTAATTTGTTCTTCGCTATAGAGTATAGCTATAAATAGGACAACATACAAGTGAGACCCATTTTTTCGTGTGTGCTAAGTTGTTACTGAAATCTATACCATGGACTGAAGATTCCTAACTGAAGCTATGGGTAAACAGTAAGTCGGGGGGAGGGGGCAAAAAATTCAATTCAGCCTTATAAAATATATAAAATTAATTTGTAATATGTAAGCTCTGGCGAAGGACAACTGAAGTGATTTCTATCACTAAATAACAGGTGACTGCTGTTGATAGACTTGGGTAAATTCCTTAGCATAGTTTGTTTTCTTAACATTATACAGGTAAAGTAATTTCATTACAGGCCTTAGGAGGCCTTTGGGGTAGTCAGAGATTAAGACTCCCACTTTTTCTATACAATCGGCACTTAATGTCAGCAGTGTTGTCAGCCCTGCGTGACGGCCGCCTTAACCACCAGAACAAGCGTCTGGTACTCATTTCCGTTAGAAGCTGAGTCGACCCCAGGGCCATACTGCCACCAGAGGGTTTGGGTCAGTTTAAAAATCCTGACCCACCGGGACTCGAACCCTCGGCCTTCCGACTTGTAGCGTAGTACGTTAACAAGTACGCTACGGAGTGCCCCCTTAACATTATAGGAAAGGTCAAATACAGAGTGTCCCATTCAAACCTCCCACATTTTAATTAATCATAACTAAGTATGCGGAATTATGAAATGAGGCCGGAATTAAATGAAACAGAAACTCAAAGAATTTTCATTGCCACACACTAAAACACCTCTATATGTGCATCATTAGTAGCACGAACAATATGAAATCTGTATTCGATTCCGTGCCTTCTATAAATTGCATGGACACGTATTACTTACTTACTCACTGGCACTATCGAACCCGTAGGTTCATGGCCGCGCGGACATAAGCTCTCCATACATCCCTATCCTGAGCTAATGCTTTCCAATCATTCCCTGTATAATCTACTTCCCTCAAATCATAGTTAATGTTATTCTCCCACCTCATTCTTGTTTATCAACTGGGCGTTTTCCCTCTGGCTTTCCTACAAGAAGCTTCCATGCAAGTCTCTCATTACCCATACGTGCAACATGTCCTGCCCATCGCAGTTTACGAAACTTAACTATTCTTATTATATCTGGCTTCCTATAAAGACCATGTAGTTCATTGTTATGTAGTTTTCTCCATTCACCTGTCTGATCACTTCTCTTTGGTCCAAAAATTTTCCTAAGTACTTTATTCTCAAATACTTGTAATCTTCTATCCTCCCTTAAAGTAAGAGTCCATGTTTCGCACCCATACTGGTAGAATAATAGTTTTATATATATTCAGTTTAACGTTTTTTGAAAGGAGTTGGGACATCAAGAGTCTCTGCAATGCATAATAGCACACATTTCCAGAATTGAGCCTATGTTTAATTTCTTTGTGCATCTCATTCATATTTGTGATTATTGTTCCTAAGTATTTGAATTCAGCCAATTCCTCAAAAGTTCCCTCATTTGACATTAGCTGTCCATTTCCATTATAAAATGAATTTCTACGTGTGACGATATATTTAGTTTTATTGATATTTACTTCCAGTCCTAATTTCTTAGTGTTACTCAATAGTGTGTGCGTGTTGTCCTTTAGTATCTCCTCGCTATCGGCCAACAATACTACATCATCAAAATAAACTAACAGCTTATTAATACCATTGAGTTGTAAGCCTTCCTCATTCTCTAAAGATTTAATGGCATGCTCTGGTACAAAATTAAATAGTAGAGGAGATAGTGCATCTCCTTGCTTCAATCCATTCTGGATTTCAAAAGTGTCTGAAAACTGTTTGCCTACACGCACCCTACTGTTTGTGCCATTTAGACACATTCGTATAAGTCTAACTAACTTTTTAGGAATTCCGAACTCCGGCAGGATACTTTATAACTTCTCCCTCTTAATTGAATCATATGCTTTTTTGAAGTCTACATATAGTTGATGTACAGTACCATTAAATTCCCATTTATTTTCTAAAATCTGTCTTATACTAAAAATCTGATCTGTTGTAGACCTGTTTCTCCTAAATGCACATTGATGATCTCCTAGAATGTCATCAATATAGGGAGTAAGTCTGCTTGCTAATACTCGTATATTTGTAAGAATTTTGTAGGAAGTTGAAAGTAATGAGATGCCCCAGTAGTTTTTGTAATCAGTCTTATCTCGTTTCTTATAAATTGGTACGATAATTGATTCCTTCCATTCATCTGGAAGAGCTTCTTTTTTCCCAAATCATACTAAGCAACCAGCGTATCTTGTCCATCAATTTTTCTCCCCCTGATTTTATCAATTCTGCTGGGATCTCATCTGAACCTGATGCTTTATACATCTTCAATTTTTTAATCGCCATTTCAACCTCAAATGCATTTGGTTCTGCAACTAGCATTTCTGCTGTCTGTAAATTATCATCCTCAATGTCCTGTTCTTTATGTTCATTTAGTAGCTGATTAAAGTAACCTTTCCATCTATTTAATATACTTCTGGAATCTGCAATCATATCCCCATTTTCATTCCGAATTATGTTTGTTCTAGCCTGAAACCCTTTCTTCTCTGTACTAATTCTCTGATATAATTGTCTAATGTTCCTACTTTTTGCGTTCATTTCTAGATCATTAATCTTCTCTCTCAAATATTCCCTCTTTTTGCTCTTTAGTAACTTGGTGGGTTCCCGTCTAATAATACCCTATTGCTCTAAATTTACCTCATTTGGCTCATGTAACCATTTCATTTTTGCTAGCTTTCTTTTCTTTACAATGTCGGCACATTCCTCATCAAACCATTTCTTGTTTTGCCTCTTTTTTAAACAACCAATGCTTTCTGATGCTGACAATTTAATAGTATCTCTTATAGCCTCTCATTCTTTATTTATATCAGTTTGTACTTCGTTTGCCACATTGTCATCTGAAGATTCCAGTACTTCAAATCTATTTACAATTTTGATTTGGTATTCTTGCCGCATTTCATCATTTATTAAGTTTTTTAATTCAAAATTTACATAATCATCTTTAGCGTTTGTTCCTCTCATAAGCGATAGCCGTTGTCTGATTTTCACTCTGATGATCCGAATTGCAGTCTGTTCCTCTAACTGATCTAACATCGATGATGCTACTGTGCCAGCGTTTATCCACTAATATATGATCTATCTGGTTCCGAGTTTCTCCATCTGGGGACGTCCAGGTGTATTTATGAATATCCTTATGCTGAAATGTTGTGCTCTTTACAATGAGATTCTTCGATGTGGCAAATGTGACTAATCTAACTCCGTTGTCGTTACTATCTTCATGAAGACTGTATTGTTGGTTTGAATATATCTTTCTGCCCCATTTTTGCATTAAAATTTCCTAAGACAATTTTCAAATGATATCGTGAAAGGCTATCAAATAAGCATCCTAATTCTTCATAGAACTCATCCTTGATCTTGTCATCTTTATCTTCTGTGGGGACATGTACATTTACAATTATAAAATCATGTCGTTTACCCTTTAGAATTATGTATGATATCCTATCACTAACAAACTTAATATCTCGGATAGCGGATAGGATCCTCCTCCTGACTAAAAAACCCGTTCCAAATGCAGGTATAGGCCTATCTGCACCCCCATAGTATAATGCAAAGCTTCCTGATTCCTGACTACCTCCTCCTGGCCACCTAACTTCCTGTAAAGCGACTGTATCCAAGGGCGATTTATCTAATTCCCGCGTTAATATCTCTAATGCCCCGCTATTGTATAAAGTCCTACCATTCCATGTTCCTAGGAACATGTCCCTTTGCCTTTGGCATGGGTTCCCTGAAGTAGTCCCCGCCCGGAGAACCGAATGGGGGACTATTTGACCTCCGGAAAATTTTACCGCAGTTGAACCCATGTCCGCATTTGTTGATGGTTGTATTTTTACGGTGAAAGATCGTCACTCTTTCGACCAAGGCACTTTTTTCTTCTTCGACCAGTCCGGCATAGCTTGGAAAACAATAAAGAAGAGAGAAGAGGATAAATTCCGTTGGATGTACTTTGTGGTTGTCCTATACTCCTGCTAATAGATTAAGAAGAAGATTACAGTACAGTCGTCCGCGGTAGACTATTGGTTATGCTCCTTGCCTCTGGTCCCGAGGGTCGCAGGTTCAAACCCGGCCGGGGTTGATGGATTTTTTAGGACGGAAAAATCCAAGGAACAAGTCCTCCGGGAGGGACTTTAAGTCGTGGGTCCCGAGTCTGAAGATTTTCAGGCTCGTAAAAAATCCTTAAGCCTGAATGAAAAGGCCTCTAAGCAAAATTTACCGAATTTTCCCGTCCTAGTACTACCTTGGTTTCCTAGATGTCAGTATGAGGCGGAACGCTGACCACGGACCACTCAAAAATGACATCTATACGAAAACAAGTGTAACTAAATTAGTATGGTTCAAATTATTCCCTGTAGGGGGAGAGCGCCTAAATCTCTGTAAAAAGGAAAAACATAGGCTTACAATACAAAAGATTACAGTACATGAAATTTGAAAATATTAAAATCAGATGGAGAAGCTTTTCGGATGTCCTATGCTCATGAAAAAAAAGGAGGAGAAGGAAAAGAAGGGGAAGAAGAAGAAGATGAAAAATAGGATTATTTTAAAACTTTTTAAGCACCGAAAAAAATGGAAAACTGGTGAAGAATGTTAACATTTTGTAAACAGGTACGTATTCCTTGCTACAAGTTTCAGCGTGTTTACCTGCATTGGTTTCAACATGCCGACAAATAGGTAAGTTAGGGTCATTAGGTTGACAGAAATGTTCTAACAATGGTTAGGGGCTCTTTCGCATCACAGAGTTTAGTACAAAAGCAGCTATAAAACACAATCCCGCCAGAAAATTGCTATTGTATTGTGTCCGCAAATGTAGTTGTAAACAGCATTTCCGTTGTGACTTATTTTCTTTTCTTATTTTTTCACCTTGTTGACTTCTGTTTAATTGACACCTGACACCGGTCACATTAAAAACATTCTCTCTCACTAAACAAGGCTTTATTATTAAATTCTAATATTTTAATAATAATTGAAAACAATTAAAATTTAAGTTTGCAATTATTTTCTTCCAGCCTTGAAATACAACTAACTTTATTTGTTGAAATTCTCTCAGTAGACTTAACAATAGCTGTTCCTCCACATCGAACATCTCACTATTCCTCACCCTTCCTGGTTTCAGCCACACGACTCTGGAATTCCCTCCCCTCGTATATCAAGGACTGCCCGACTCAAAAACAGTTCAAAATAGAACTCACTTCATATTTTCTTAGACAATATAATCTTCTTCTTCCTTCCAAGTATTAGGCCAAGGCCTGTTACGATCCTATAGAAAATTTTCCCTCCAGCGTTTCATAGGACGGCCCAGTGATCTTCGTCCTCTTGGTATATAATTATAAATAGCTTTGGGGATCCGATTTGAACTCATTCTTTCAAGATGGTGTTTCCAATTTTGTTGGTACTGTTTAATATATTCCAAAATTGGCGTAGTCTTCAATTCTTTTAAGATATCGGTGTTCCTTTTCCGATCCCATCTGGTGTTGTAACCCGCTGTTCTGCGCATGAATCTCATTTCACAAGCCGTTATTCTGCTTTCATGTTGTTTTTTTAGTGTCCATGCTTCACTACCATAGGTCAACACTGGTCTAGCCAAAGTGTTATATAAACGTAATCTGGTGTTTTTTTTGTACAAGGGATGGTTTCATAACTTGATTAATAATTCCTAAACTTTTATTATAACTAGTAACTTTTTCAGGGATATCCTTTTCATCCCAGATAGAGAGATAATATCCAAGATATTTAAATTGATTAGATCTCTCTAAAATTTTATTCTGGAGACAGATTTTACTTTGTATAGGGTCCTTCCCATGAAATGCCATAATTTTAGTTTTGTTAATTGATATTTCCATATTAAATTTGACACCTATTTTTTGTAAATTATAAATTGATCGTTGCAAATCATTTTCGGAAAGTGCCAGAAGAGCTAAATCGTCTGCAAAAAGAATAGCATCGAGTTTGAGGTTCCTATTGATGGGTATATATCCTCGTTGTGTTTTCCTCCATTCATTTATTAATTTATTCATGTATATAATGAAAAGCACCGGTGAAAGTCCACATCCCTGTCTTACTCCAGTGTTGATCTTTTCCCAAGAAGATAATTTGCCATCTTGTTTAACAGAGATTTCATTATCTTTATAGATGTTGAAGATATTAGTAATATATTGTTGTGGAACGTTATCATCAGCTAAAATTTGTAGTAATATATTTCTGTCTACTTTGTCAAAAGCCTTTATGAAGTCAACGAAGGCGATATGAGTTTCTATATTGAATTCCTTGTGCTTTTCTAATAGTAGTTTTAGAGTAATAATATATAATTGAGTTCCATGTAATCTTTTGTTATTCCTTTGTATTTTAAACTTTTCTTACCAAGCCAATTACTTAAACTAATTATAGGTTATTATTATTATTATTATTATTATTATTATTATTATTATTATTATTATTATTATTATTACTATTTTCCTTTCTTCCCCTTGTCAACTTTATATTGTGTAGCCTATATCTATTGTGTATAATTAATCAACATGTAGATAATTCATAATTGTTATAATATATATAATTTAACTCTGGTGAAGTGGAAGAGAAGGCCTTACAGTATTAACTCCATTAGGTAAAATAAATAATATTACACAAGACATGCACACTTCATATTTAAGGACATCAGGTCTTGTAAGTTACTTGAATGGAACATGTTCATTTATTTATAGATTTTTAACATCTAAGATTGTATCTAGGATCTTTAGGTATATAAAGTATGCTATGTTTTTCCATTATTTGTTTGTCATGTGTTTTCTGAAATAGGCCTATACTGTTTTATTTAAATTATATTATAAATGGGCCCTGGCAATGAATTTCCAAATTTGTAATTTGTCTTGATTTAGAAAAACCAAGAAAAATAACCCCAGGTTGATCAGCTCTGGAGTTTGAACACGGTTCCTCCTAAATATGAGTCTCAAATACTATGGCCTGAGCCAATACTCTTGGTCATACACTTTTTATACTTCTATTCTAAGGACTTAATTTTGGTTTAGTGAGTTATTCTATTCTATAGTGTTCTGCCTTTGGGAAGGTCCTTCACTGCAACCATAGCATTTTCATGCGATGCTTCCAGTTTTACTAGGGAATTATAGATGTGGTAGCTTCCTGTTACTTTCCTCAACGAGGGATGATGATGAGCAGATGATGTTCGGGGACATTTTGGGCTACCTGACATTTTTCATACAGGTGAAGAAAAACTCCGGAAATAACCTCACCCGGAAAGCTTGGCCCCACCGGGAATCGAACCCGCGCCCGCTGCGTGACAAGACTGTATACTACCTAAAGACCACAGCGGCGGACTGAGTGAGTTAAATAAATAATGATATATTTTTTTATCTTGCTACATGTAGGCCTAATCCAGATTGATTCGTTTCATTGGACTTTTAAGAAGATCTATAAATTAAAGGAAAATCCCATCTCAATTAGATGGCTGAAATGTGGAAATTAATTGCCACTCTATAAGAAACTAAACTCCACGGCGCGGCAAGCCTACAAGACCCTTGTCCTACCAGCCGGCAGCTGGCCTCAGATCCGCATATGTAAATCACAGAGGTAGAGATCATCCAGTCAGTGTAGGAGAGATATGTGGTCAGCATGTCGGATACCCCAGTCGATATAGCTGGTTTTCTCAACCTGGAACCGCTTATTGTAGCTACCCAAATTCCTCACGATGTTGGGTGGGTATCAGTCCCAAACTGGCCGAAATTCCATGAGAAAATATTTTCCCCCGTGGTGACTCGAACCAGCGCAAGTCCTGCAGCTCTGCGCCAAGGCCCCTTGCCTTAACCACTCGGCTACGCGACTCTATCCCACTCTATGGCTTATGGAACTCCTAGGTCCAATGTGGCATTATCAAAGTCCCTGTTATCAGCCTACTGAATCCAATTCCTATTTTCGATAACAGTTTCCCAGAATCCATCCTAATATTATTCCCATACTTATGCCTTGACTTTTTATTTTATTTTATTACATTATAATTTCAACCCGTGTTTTACCATGGGCATATCACGGGATATTTACAATTACTTACATACATTTACATTTTGTCTTGATGCATTTTGATTGTTCAAGAGTTTATTCTTGAAGTGTGCGGAATATGTTGTTGATGAAATTTGCACCGCAACGGTGTTGATGTGGAGCTTTATTATCTGGGGCAGTGTTTGGGTTGTTAGAACAGGAGGCCGGTCTCTTGAGAACATTCTATCAGAAGATTTTTTACTGTCTGTGGTGGAGTTTCGGGACAGTTACAAAGGGGAGATGGTGACTTTTTGAATCTGTGAAGATCCTGTGTAGATCCCGGAAGCATCCGTGGTTAGTGAGGAATTGTATAAGGATGAAGTTTGGCCATAAGGGTGTAGACAACCTATGATGATGAACGGGGGTTTAAAGCGGACCTAACATGTTCTGGGTATATATTAAGCTCTTTACAGAACAAATAACTACAAGAGACACACAGATTATAGCGCATGCCAAAGTCCATAAATAAGACTAAGCATGAAGAGTCGCGTGAATACAGAGAACTAGAAGATAAATAGGCCTACAATGATTTAAATAACTTTACAACCAGAATGTCTCCGTGGCTGGACCCAAGATATTCACGGAGTTGTTTCATTATTTTAGCAGGGTTACTACTAGGCATTTATAATCCAATCTCAATGAATATATTAATCGGAGCTAATAAATAATCTACAATCATGAGTATTAGACGGGGACACTAAGTATGGTATCAAGATATTGCTAAACTAAGGTTCAAGTGATCTATTGTTTAAATGAAAACACAGCATATAAAATAGTGAATATATTTAAATGAAAGAAAATAAGTCAATGTTAAATGAACAATTATATAAAAAGTTTCTTTAACTGTACACATAAATAGTAAATGATATAAGCAGTCCTAACTAAATGGCATGACAATAATAAAGAATATTTCATACGAAATAACATTCATGCAGCATTCTCTCCTAACTGAAGATTAATTCCTCCATTACGTCTCCAAGTTCATTTTCCTCTTACAGGAAAATGGAGGAAACCAAATATTCGGCGGCAGACGCCGCAATTAAGTTAAGCCAAAAAGGGATGGCTGCCGGTCTGTACCTCCTCAATCAGTCTGTCCAGGATCGTTCCGTGTCGCGGATATATATTACGTCCGCGCAAGCATTGGTGGAACAGAGCTATCGCAGGGGCAACACACAGATATGTCCAGCACACGCACAAAACGTATCTTATTCACGGTTCAGTGAATAGAGAGAACTGTTTGGTGTGGAGTGCTGCCTCGGAGTTGGTGTATGTTGCATTCCATATGTTGATATAATAGTTTAGTACAAGTTGCTTGGCTCGAGAAATAGGGATGGAGTTGTAGGTTACTAGTATGATTTGGGAAAAAGAAGCTCTTCCAGATGAATGGAAGGAATCAATTATCGTACCAATTTATAAGAAAGGAGGTAAAACTGATTGCAACAACTACAGGGGCATCTCATTACTTTCAACTTCCTACAAAATTCTAACAAATATATTAGTAAGCAGACTTACTCCCTATATTGATGACATTCTAGGAGATCATCAATGTGCATTTAGAAGAAACAGGTCTACAACAGATCAGATTTTTGGTATAAGACAGATTTTAGAAAAGAAATGGGAATATAATGGTACTGTACATCAACTATATGTAGACTTCAAAAAAGCATATGATTCAATTAAGAGGGAGAAGTTATATAGTATCCTGTTGGAGTTCGGATTTCCTAAAAAGTTAGTTAGACTTATACGAATGTGTCTGAATGGCACAAAGAGTAGGGTGGCTGTAGGCAAACAGTTTTCGGACACTTTTGAAATCCAGAATGGGTTGAAGCAAGGAGATGCACTATCTCCTCTACTATTTAATTCTGTACTAGAGCATGCCATTAAATCTTTAGAGAATGAGGAAGGCTTACAATTCAATGGTATTAATAAGCTGTTAGTTTATGCTGATGATGTAGTACTATTGGCCGATAGCGAGGAGATACTAAAGGACAACACGCACACACTATTGAGTAACACTAAGGAATTAGGACTGGAAGTAAATATCAGTAAAACTAAATATATGGACACACGTAGAAATACATTATATAATGGAAATGAACAGCTAATGACAAATGAGGGAAATGTTGAGGAAGTGGCTGAATTCAAATACCTAGGAACAATAATTACAAATAGGAATGAGATGAACAAAGAAATTAAACATAGGCTCAATTCTGGAAATGCGTGCTATTATGCATTTCAGAGACTCTTGATGTCCCAACTCCTTTTAAAAAACGTTAAACTGAAAATATATAAAACTATTATTCTACCAGTTATATTATATGGATGCGAAACATGGACTCTTACTTTAAGGGAGGAACGGAGATTACAAGTATTTGAGAATAAAGTACTTAGGAAAATTTTTGGACCAAAGAGAGATGAACAGACAGGAGAATGGAGAAGACTACATAACAATGAACTACATGGTCTTTATAGGAAGCCAGATATAATAAGAACAGTTAAGTCTCGTAGACTGCGATGGGCAGGACATGTTGCACGTATGGGGAATGAAAGACTTGCATGGAAGGTTCTTGTAGGAAAGCCAGAGGGAAAATGCCCAGTTGGTAGACCAAGAATGAGGTGGGAGAATAACATTAACTATGATTTGAGGGAAGTAGATTATACAGGGAATGATTGGAAAGTATTAGCTCAGGATAGGCATGTATGGAGAGCATATGTCTGCGCGGCCATGAACCTACGGGTTCGATAGTGCCAGTGAGTAAGTAAGTAAGTTGTAAGTTACAGTAGTTTTATAGCTTGCAGCTATTTTTACTAGATAATCGGGTCGTTCGTTACTTCTGATTCCTGTATGTCCTCTGACCCAGTTTAGAGAGATTTGAGTTGTCTTCTTGAGAGTGATAATTTTCTTTCTAGTGTTGACTGCTATTGGTTGTGTAGTTCTTTTGTTAGAGATAACCAGAGGTGCTGCTTGCGAGTTTACATGTATTGCATACGAAGTGTTTACTTTATCTGATGCCTTGACCTTGCTAATGATCTTTTATCCAAGGGTTTCCCAACAACAATTTTCACAGCATTTTTACTATCACCCATTCGAGCTAAATACGTGACTTGCCCAACTCAACCTCCTATAGTTTATAGTATTGATAATACTTAGGTTATAACTTTAATAGTGGCAACTATTTATTTATTAATAGTATACAAGTGACAGACCTGTGAAACTTCTAGAATTCTTCAATGTAGTATCCATCATTGTCTACAACTCGTTTCAAGCGATGTAGAAGTTGTAGTATCCCTGTAGCAGCTCCTGTTCTGTTGCTGTTTCTGATGGACCACCTTAATGCCAGCAGAATCTCGGAAACAATCTGAAATCGAATGTCACGAAGTGGCTCCTTCATCTTAGGGACCAAATCATAATCACAGGGGCTTAAGTCTAGTGAATGTGGTAGATGAAAAAGCACTTCCCTCTCCCAGCGATGGTACAATCAGCTACAGGGTGTACCGTGTGCGTCCGAGCGGTCCTGTATAGTAATGCCATCTCCCCATAATGCTTCCACAAGACCTTCATGACATTGTCGTACTGTATGGTCATGGCACATTGAATTTTCAACTAAGATCGCTGTTCCTGCTTTATAAACATGGCGAAACACAACAGCTTAGAGCGGCAACTCAGAGGAGAGTAACTTTCTTTCTCCAAAACACATGCGCTTTGAGACGTACGGACGAGTCCATTTACTGATAGATAAGTCAGCCATATATTAACGTGTGACAGAAGTTACAACAATTAACTCCGTCTGGTTTCGCTTCTACAGCAGTGTTGCCACTATTTATGTTACAGCCCACGTATTACCACAATTACATAAATAAAATGATTATGAAATTCTGTATTGTGAAGTTTTATACATTCTTGTACATCACAGGACTGAACATTAATCTTACGATTCTATTTTCGAAATCTTTCAATTTGTTTTTGTAGTGTTTCGCAGCCATAGAGAACCACAAACAAGCTGTTGTTTTATAAATAGTAATCTTTAGTTTCTTAGGCAATAACAGAGAAGGCAAGGGACACTGATTATATAGTAACAAGAATTTCCTGCTTTAAAATGGTATTTTATTTCTTCAGCAATAAAATTTTAATCCATTAACAATGATCATATTTGAATGTTTTCAATTTTTTATTATAAATATCACCTCTAACAAACATTTCACGATCTCTTGTATTTCGAACACAGTGCATCTCTATTATTAGATTTTTTTCCCTATGTTTACATATAAAACAGTTCCGTTGCAGATGTTTAAAAATAATTCTGCCTTTGTTGCTAACTTATTACAACATTATCTCATCTTATATTTAAATCTAGTTCAAATGGAGTAATAGGAACTTCTGAGACGAGACTTCTAAAACTGTTGGTAGGCTATCATCATAAACGAAATTAAGACATCACAGAAACAAGCAAAACTTACAGGAATAACCCCTCCAACTCCAATCGCGATAGGCCTAGAAGGCTCTTGACCTACCATCCGGCTGCTGGCCTCACATCCACATGTGTTAATCACAAAGGTAGACGATCATGTAGTCAGTGTAGGGGTGACATGTGGTCAGTATGTCGGGTCCCCAGTCGTTATAGCTGGTCTTCTCAATCTGACAGGAATAACCAGCATGAACATATACCGTGCATGCAGGTTGTTTCAGATGTTTTATTTCATACATAATGGAATATAAATTAATTACGTTCCATTAACGCAGTTTAACCTCTCACCTTACAGGTACTTTTACGTGTCACACGTCACCTGGGCCTTACAGTGGTACGATCTGTCGGGAGAGGGATTTTAAACTGTTGATTACACACACGCTCTTTGACACACACGCTCTTTGACACACAAGGACATGGGAGGCCTCTCTGAATGATTGATGAGCTCAATGTCAGGGCCTCCTCCAAGACAACACAACATTAAGACGAAATGCAGCATTTACACACAGATTCATACTAAACATGACGAATGTGATAATGGTGATTATGAGGGCAAATAATGTTCGGGGACATTTGGGTCTTATAGTTTCCTGACATTTGTCTTACAGATGAGGAAAAACCCCGAAAAAAATTCCCAGGTAACTTGTCCCCTCCGGAGATCGAACCCGGACCTAGCAGCGACGGACTATATATTATATATATATATATATATATATATATATATATATGGTATGATAAGAAAAATAAATGCCTGGACGGGATTCGAACCCGGAACTCTGAGTCTGTACCTCAGCGTGTTATCTATTACACCACCAGGCGAATCCAAGCCAAACACTTATTTTTCTTATATATGTATTATATTCTCCATTATTACTAGATGTCGCGAGAACTCGGTCTTCACTGCCATATATATATAATAGTCCATATCTGTGATCTCGAGGTAGCGTGCTGCCTTGTCACGCAGCGGGCCCGGGTTCGATTCCCGGTCGGGACAGGCTCTTGGGTGAGATTTTTCCTCACCTGTAAGACAATTGTCAGGAAGCTTAGGGTCCAACGGTCCCCGATAATCATCCGGCCATCATCATCATCCTTCCCGGTGCGGGAAGCTACCATACCTGTAATTCCCTACTAAAGTATAGCATGAAAATATGATTGCAGTGAAAGACCTGCCTTCGGGCAAAATTGCTATGGATGGATATATATATATATATTTTGGACGAAACAAACGATGAGCATCATTTGTGCACTGGCCGAGACTATAGGTGAGTATAGAGTCCGTACCCCACATTAATTAAATTATAAGGATACGGCTCCGTATTAAATATTATTACAATTATCATAACAATTTTATTTATATTCTGTTTTCGTGTTAATGAAAATAGGCTATTAAAGACTCAAGCCCGTATAGGTTGCTTAATTAGTATTTTATTTTATTAATGTCATGTTACGACAGGGAATAAAAGGTCTTTGGCCTCACATCCACTTGTCATTTGGAGAGCTGGACGATCATCTAACCATTATAAACTGGTTTTGTCAACCTGAAGCTGTTAATTATGTGGGCCTAACTATCCCATCCCTCAGGATGGTGGGTATTCACCGGTCCCATTTCTTCCCCCCACGGGGACTCGAACCAGCGTAAGTTAAATAGCTTTGCACCAAGGCATCATGTCTTAATGCACTCATTTATGGGGCAGCAGTATTATTATTTAACGATGCTCTTTAACACATCAGGCCATTAGCATCGCAATACAAATCTGGGCGGTGAAGAGACGACACATTTTCTTCACAGGCCTCTTATTTTAGGCTTGACGTACTTTTAAGAGCCGTACATCTACAACACCCTACTAATGGCTCTACTTCCCTTCCAAAGGATTCTATGTTCAGGATTCTCGTTCTTTACAAGTTCAGGTACCTGTGAGAGAGATGTACAGACTAAAATTGCAATGGCAAAAAATGAAACTAAGACATTACATGGAATAATTTGGAACAAAAATATTACAAAGGAAACTAAAATGAAAATTTATAAGAGCATAATACAGAATATTTTGTCATATGAAAGTGAAACATGGTCTTTGACGGAATTACAAAAGAATAAAATTAGAACAGTTGAATTTGATTATTTTAGAAGAAGCCTCCAAAAAACAAGACAGGATAAAATAAGAAATGAATTCCTTTGGAGAGAAATGAATGTCACCACATCTGTTGTTAAGAGGATTGAAAATCAAACGCTTAAATGGTATGGCCATGTAGAAAGAATTGAAAATGAAAGATGGCCAAAAAATATATACCAGTGATCACCCCCTGGAAAAAATAAACGTGGCGGACCAAGATGGAAAATGGAAAACCTACGTCAGAACTATAATGGATGATAGGAATTTGGAAGAGGGATATTGGACATGATAGAGATAAAAATGGAAACTGAAGACGGCAAATTCTATAAGTGGAAGAAAGAAAGCCCGAAGAAGAAAGAAGAGGAAGAAAGAAAAATGTATTGACTCAGTCCAGTTTTATGAGGTTCACGAAACTTGGAACCATAGTGCGAACATGTTTAACCACACGCCAATCAGCTCCGATCCGGGAGTATGGTGTTTATTGCCTACTTGTACACAGGAGACTCTTACCTTAGATATTTATTGGATTGTAAGGAGCAGTTTACGGGTTGTAAGTTACTTATACACAATATCATATTAAAATATATATTTACAACAGATATAAGTACAAAAGAATATGAAGGCACTCTGTGATATTTACATTATACTCTATAATAATTTGTGTACAGTGTATTTACAGTGTTCAACACTTCATGTCTAACATGATAAAAATCTAAGATTAAATAAAATTAAGGCAACTAGCTGTAATATGGTTTCCACTACAATCCTATTAAGATATTATACTGAAATAATGAATGAGAGGATTAAGAGTGTACACACTTGCAAGAAATAGTCTCATTTCAATTTTTTCTCTTTAATTGCGATGTGGAAAGTGATGATCTTACTATTTGACACATGTACTTACAGATTATAATGTATTCCCCAACAGTAGGGAAAGGAGGGCGAAATTTGTGTAGTGGACATGTTGTTTTAAATTTTTTATCCTTAAAAATACATTTTCACTTTTTATACGATTACGTATAATTTTCATTTTCTGATCATTAATTACGTTAAAAATGTATATTCTACATGTATGGAGACATTGGTGTAGGCCTTATACAGAATGGGAAAAACCCTAGCGTCGAAATTTCACAGGTTGTTCAGGGATGTTGTCAAAGTGTTCTGATGTAAGAACCAATGTTTTTTTATTGAAGAGTAATGTGTTACACGTTACCATGAACAGTGCTATAATCAACGTTTTTGAGACATGAGGAATGGCTGTGTACACTGAAAAGAAGGGCTGTGTCTTAGGTATTAATAATTGAATACAACAGTGTAGGTGTCTAGTCAAAAATGACTCACAACATTTATTTGAAAAGCAATTTGTCAGAATCCATCGTATCACAATCCAAAGAACATAATGCATAACAACACATTACTTTGTAATGAGTGACTGCAGACGTTGTGTTTCTAAAGATTGTCTTTATTATATACAACTGTGTAGGCCTAAATGCCTCATTTACTAAATGCTAATTCAACATATATTTTCCTACATGTGTTGTATATATCTACCAATTCAAATCATTAGGAAAAAATATCATTGAACAATCTGTGAAACTTTGTTGGTAGAGTTCTTTTCCACTCTGTATATAAGTTATAATGTTTACAAATTTATAGCGAAACTTCAGATGTAGGTTCTCGTATATACTCTGTTTTGCTTTAGAATAAGACGGATTAGAAAAGCTATACTGTACTTCATTTTTATTGAAAATCTATCAACAAAAGGAAACTATGTTCCTGTACTAGGGTTATCGTCTTGCTCCTCATAAGACACACTTTAAACTAGACATACATTCACCCTAATCTGACTTTGGATACACAATACACATCATACTAATGTAATATGACCTGTAAATTAAAAATATAGTACATTATATCTGATAGTGTATATGGTGGCCAGAGATTATAACACATCAAAATGAAATTTGTAAAGAAATCAAATTTAGAAACTGGAAATGGGTTGGTCACGTGTTAAGGATAGAGAATGGCATTTGATTG
This sequence comes from Diploptera punctata, assembly GCA_030220185.1. Lineage (NCBI taxonomy): Eukaryota > Metazoa > Arthropoda > Insecta > Blattodea > Blaberidae > Diploptera > Diploptera punctata. The sequence continues at coordinate 74,101 of JASPKZ010007474.1, read as the reverse complement.
GGACCCCGAAGGATTCAGAAGACGAAGAGGAAGACCTAGGGCAACATGGAGTAATACGTCAGGGATAAAGCTGAACAGTCAGGGATGAGTTGGAATGAAATTAAGGCATTGGCAAGCTTTTATCAAGGCCTTGAGTGACCAGGACTAGCATTACTGTATCTGATAGTGTGGAACCAAAGCACCATTAATTTTTTAAGTGTTTATATTTGCCAAATGTAACATTAGTCTGAATACAATTTTTTTCTGCATAGGCCTACATTTTTATAATGTCCCATTTCTGAAGTTTTGCTAAAAATGTTTGAAATGACAATCTCTGTTAATAAAATACAAATCTAATGAATGAATTGAAGGGCATTATAACAATTTAATTGCATTTACACTATGTAAATTTATTTTTTATAAATATTTAATATTAGAGTAATTGCAAGTTTTCTTTCAAGTTTAAAAATCTTTATTTTCGATAGATAAAATTGATCAAAAAATAATAACTATAGGCCTAAGGAAGAAATCTATGCATGTATTTTATTTAATAATCCCTAATAATATATTATATAAAAATACAAGATTTATTTTCCCTTGAAATTTAGTTAAAATCACAGTTGGGCTTTTATTGTTTAAATTAATATGTATTTACAAATTTTTATACAAGAAAGATATTATTATTATATTCTATAGCACGAACACAGATTCATTACCGGTACTGACCAGCCTAGTACGCACTGAGATACTTTGTTCGGACTATTTGTCGCGAGCTGCGTCCGGGAATAATTTTCTTGCATCCGGGATACTCCGCAACAATGAATGTTGTATCCCGTGTGTTGCGTTTTGCATTTTTTGAATCCCATCCGAAATGGGATTCTTTACACAACGTCACGCAACTTTTGAGTCAGTGCGGACGTGAATCTCAAATCAAGTGGACCTATTTTAACCATTCTCACGCAGTCTTTCGTTGTTTTGTGTTTGATCAAATGTGGGCAACAAATTCCACTTTGCAATTGATCGAAGATTTACAAATGCGGCGATGTTTGTGGGACGTTTCCTCGGAAACGGATAGTGATTGCTAGCTTGTTAGTTGCATCCCTTTATTGAAATGTGTGATCCAACCATTCCCTGAAGATATTCGAAGTCGAATGGACTCATCCGAAAAAAAAAATCGGAATCCCATCCCGTCCTCCAATCTCAGTGTGTCAAGAAGATCGTGTCCATGCCTATTCAATTGTTCTAGTTATAGGAAGATTGGCTTCACTATGTCTTCAAAGCACCTCTCTCCTTTATACATGTATTCTGATTCCATGATAATTAAAACGTACATATGTAATTTACAAATTGAGGGGTTACGTGGATTAACAAACTAAGTGACTTTAAGTCCTTATTTTATAAATCACATTTTTCTATCTATCTAACACTCGGGAATAGCTGACAGCGGACCTCAATTGGGCGGACGCTGTAAATTAACGACATGAAGCACTGAAGTTGTTAGTCCAGGTAATCCCTCAATTGTGTTGTTTATTTAGTAACGACTAAAATCTTACAATTTTCATTTGAATAACTTTAATTCCATTACACTGAAAATAACGTGGAATTTTTTATCCACTGCAAGAGTAGAAATTCGTTATTATAAGGGATTCCACGAAACAAAATATGTCTATATACCGGTTCATTATTAATAATTAATTATAAATAAAAAAAATAAAACATCGTTAAAGACCTAATTATAAAGCACAAACATTATATATTTAACTATTAAAATATATAATCCGATCAGTATGTTTTGGTCTGTGAGGGAGGGAGATGGAATGAAGACTACATTTTCCTATATATATATATAACTCGGGAGACCTCGTTCTACATGGCTCAGAATCAAACTAGACGCGGTCACGATTTCCAGAGCGACAATATTGCGGGACAAAGAATCTGCAACATGTATCCGAAACAAAGAATCCCAGTGTGTACTACTAGATTTTCCTCTTTTTCTCATTCAGCCACCGGTATGTTTTTAAGGGCCTTACTTCAACAAACTGATATACCTCATTAAAGTCTTCGAGATGTATAAATGATTCCTCTTCTTGTATGCTGTTATGTATTTTTCATTAATGATGAGGCATCAATATTTTTTTAAATTCAACTCACTGATTCCAGATGGGTTCAGATTTACTACCCGGACTTATGAACCTATTTCCAAGACTTCATTGGATTTGAAACTGCAAGCCATTTGATCACACTGCCTAAAGGGAATGAACGAACTTTACAATCATAAGCCAAATATTCTGCTCTGTTCTATTAGATTAAAAAAACATATCATTAACATTGTGATTATAAGGCCACTCTTATTTTTGACGCACATGTACATTTTTTTTTTTTTGCTGGAACTTTGTTGAGAGCGTTACTAATATAATATATCATTTAAAAGTCGTGATACTGTTTTTTTAGTAGAATAGTTCAAAAATTATTTTGAAGACTACCACAGTTTGAGCAAATTTAATTCCATAATAATAGAATATCTAATATTGTAGTAGAGAATGGGGAATATATATATTTTTTCTTGTTATTTATAAAAATAACCATTTATACAAAACTTGCTTTATATTCCTCTTGATGATCATATCAATTATATAATCTAATTTCTAATTAACAAACTAACTCATTGACATTATCGAACCTGGAAATTCTTGGCCGCAAGAACATAGACTCTCCAACATATCTATTTTGTGCTAATATTTCCAATCACTCCCTGTATAATCCATCTTCCTCAAATCATGATTATAAGTTATTCTTCCATCTCATTCTAGGCCTACCTACTGGGCACTTGCCCTCTGACTATCCTACATGTGTATTCCACTTTTCCATTTCTAATTCGTATCACGTGCCCTGTCCATCGCAGTCAACGAGACATAAATGTTCTTATTACATCAGGTTTCCCATAAATATAATGTAGCTTGCAGTTGTGCAGTTTTGTCCATTCTCCAGTTTGTTCGTCTCTCTTTGGTCCAAAAATGTTCTTAAGGTCACCTAAATAGTCACATTTTTTCACCTTTCTTAGGTAAAAGACCATATTTTGCATTCAAATGTCACTTATTGCAATTTTAAATAATATATAAACTTAACATGTGTTAAAGTAAATCGTTGTAAACTATTTAGTGTTTTAGCAGCTGATAATATACCTCAACAAATTATTCAAAATATACATAATTTATACAGAGAAACCATAATTTAAATTAGATTAGAAGACAAATTATCAAAATGGAGTTTAGTTAACTCCGGAGTCCGACAGGGTTGTGGACTTTCTCCTTTGTTGTTCAACATATATATATAGTCTATGAATGCTATTGTCCGTGAGTTCCGACAAACAAGACATGATCATATAAGCAATAATAGGAAATTAAATTTGGACATCTGATTTTCACAGATTATGTAGTTATTGCAACCACATAAGTCGACCTACAAAGATCTATACATAATTTATCACTAATAACAATGTTATACAATATGGAATTATCACAACACAAAACTAAAATCATGGCCTTCTGTAGCAAATATGCTATACAAAGCAAAATATGTATTAATAATATAACTTTAGAAAGAGTTAATACATTTAATCACTGGGCTGTAAACTGTCATTTTCCATAGATTAAACATCCCGAATAAAATCATTAAATTTAATAAATCTGTAGGTATAGGCCTATTAATTTTTTTTGTAGACGTAACAGTTTTTAAAGGACTGTAACTTGCCAGTACGATGATGAAGAACATGTGTTAAATTTTAGGCACATTACATTTTCAAATAAATAATGAAGAACATTTAAAATAAAAATAACTTTCATATTTTTCTATCATTTCATCAGTTGTTGTTGTCGGCGTAGAGTATGTTGAGAAATTTCAGTTCTATACATGTCCCCTATTATTATTTCCATCGTAGCGTTTCCTATGGTACTCCTGAAGAAGAGTTCCTCAATGGTTGCTGAGGATACTTCCCCAAGAGTAGGTAGTAGCGTCAAAAGTTTGGCGAATCGCAAGGGTTGATCTGGATGTGCTACAACGATGTATCTCTGGAGGGCAAGTTCGGTTTGGTCTTGCATGTTAACTAGTTGAGTTAAATTTGCTAATGGCTTATTATCTCCAGAAGAACTAGGACTGTTCGAACTGCTGCTGGTAGAATTACCCAGGCTTTCTCCAACTGTAAGCAATCAAATAAAAAATGCATTCATGTATTAAAATGAATCAAGTTTAAGAGATTTAAACAATCACTTGCTATTTCATGTTTCTCTCTTATTTCCTAATATTACGAGTATATCAATATTTGACTATTAGAGTGGCTTCTAGTGAAGAAAATTGCCTACGTTGAGGTATAATGGGATAGAGTTGACTGAAAATCTCTTTGTAACAGCCAACTCAAGCGATTGGAAGTAACTTAAAAAAAACAGATATAATGATAGAATAAGAAGTGAACTAAATGCAACTGTTCTTATTAGACAACACTATTGACTCATTATTAGGGCTCAGAAGTTGAGGACTTATAAAACGCCTATAAAATACCTAAAACTGAAAAAAAGACATAAAAAGGCAATTAATATTAGATGATAATTTTAGTTTCAAGTGAATTTTTAATTAATATAATGCAAATGTTTAAAAAGTATAAACTTGTAGTGAAAAACAACATACATTGCGAAAAGAAACCGATGACTGAAAATGCTTCTTTCATGAGATAAAGGTAAAGTGATCCCACTACAATCCTCAGGAGGCCCTTGGGGTAGTAGGAGGTTAAGGCTCCCACTTTTTTTAGACAATCGACACTTAATGTCAGTCGGGTTGTCAGCCCTGCGCGACGGCAGCTTTTACCCCAGAACAAGCGTCTGGTACTCATTTTCATTAGAATCTGAGTCGACCCCAGGGCCACAGTGCCGCCAGAAGGTTTGGGTCAGTTTAAAAATTCTGACCCCACCGGGATTCGAACCCTCGACCTTCTGGCTTGTAGCTTATTGTCTTAACCACTACGCTACATTTCTTATTTTAAATTCAACATAGTTTGAAAAAGGAATTCTGTGTAAATTAGAAAGAAAGTTTTTGGAGAATTTAGAATTAACTATTTTCCCCATCTAGAATTAATTCAACGAACCCGCAATATATATCAGGCGGTCAGTAGGTTGGTTAAAAATAACGGAATAATTTTTGAGGGTTCAATATTTTCTCGCGAAACGAAAGTGTTTGCAATGTGAAAAGTCTTTGGAAAGTAAAACTAGATAGTGTTTTTAAAAGAAGTTGGAACTGAGACTAGACTCTACGGATTTTTAATTATGTAAATGGTATAACATAGTTAAAGAAGGTAAAGTTGCAAGAAAAGCCGTCAAGATCTAAAAATAAAAGGCTAAAAAAGGACCAGTAAGAAAAAAACCGAAAAAGACGAATAAAACCCAGAATTTTCTGGCCTACAAAGACCCTATATATTAAGTTGGGCCTCTCTTCAGACATAGAAATAGAAAAGGTTTTTTTCCTCAACTTACGGCCCTGCCCATTTCAAATCTACACGATTATGAGAATAAATGAAGATATTTTCACAATGAAAATAATCTCAAGTTTATACTGTACTTCTATAATCATCAATCCACCATGAAGGTTTCGTATTTTGACCAAATTATCACTTACCAGATGTCTTGAACAGGACTATTGCTCTCAGAAATCCATATTCTTGTGGGTCAACACTAAGGTGTTTGAATTTGGTGAGTGTATCATGGAATTTCCTAGTTTCATTCATAAATGTCGGGTCTGTCTGTAGCTCCCTCCGTTTGAGAGCCCCACAAGAATTTACCAAATGACAAACATCCAAATGTGCCAAATATTGTGCTGCACCAAGAACAAATAATTCTCTCCAGCTCTGTTCCAGCAACAAAAGCTGAAATTAAAATTGAACCATGATTATACAAATTATTGCCTTAAAATAGAATAAAGCAACATTGTAGGCCCATATTTTTAAATATGTTTTCTAGAATTACTTTTAAGAAAACATTTCAAATTAAACTATTCTTAAAATAAATAATCAATATACAAAATTTAAAGCTTATATTTTACACATTTATACATGTTCTTATATTTTAATGAAGATATTACTTCTGATTAACCCATTCGCCTCAAAAGACGAAGTAGATTCGCCGGCAGTTAAATGCCCTTCAAGACGAGGTACACTCGCTTAACTCTGTTGTTATATATTTTGCAATATTTTCTACATCCCTTAGCAGAGAAATCTTTTGTTAACATTTATGAATAGTAGAGGAATGCGTTTTTGTCTTCACACTTATTGTGATACCAAGTACCGTTATTATTTGTTTGTTTTGAATGTCTGAAAGTAGAAAATATAATTTACGGTAACTTAAATCCGGTTTCTGGGGAAATGCATTGAGCATTTAAACCTGAAGCGAATGGGTTAAATAATTTTAGTTTAATGGATATTTAGTTTATTACGAAGTTTCATCATCATCATCATTATCTGCCTTTCAAGTATTAGGCCCAGTGGCCCGTTACGGTCTCCCGCCATCTCCGAAAAGGTCGACCCACAGATCTTCTGCCTGGAGGAATGTAGTGAAGAATTTGTTTTGGCATTCTGTGACGATCCATGCGCTGAATATGGGCTAGCCAATTGTTTCTATATTCTTGGAGGTATTCAGATATAGGTACGATGTTTAACTCTCTGGCTATTGTTGAATTTTTTTGGTGGTCTAGAAGGCTATAACCTGCAGTTCGTCGCAGAAATTTCATCTCCGTGGCTGTAATATGACGGTCATCCTGAGTTCTGATGATCCAAGCTTCACTGCCATAACAGATTATGGGTCTAGCGAGAACTTTATAGATTTTCATTCTTGTGTGTCTCTGCACTTATGATGGTTAAAAACTTGGTTGATAATTCTTAAAGCTTTATTATAGTTTTGCATTTTAAAGGATATATCACATTCCTCATTATAAGTTAGATTATATCCTAAGTATTTAAATGAATTATTACGAAGTTTAGAGAACTATGTTCCTTAGTATAAATAAATATCCTCAAACTCGTGTCCAACTCAGGATCGGATTGAGGAATGCCAAGCAGCGTGTTATAACTTGAAGGTTCCAGCCATTTAGGCTTTGTCCTTCTCCCCAGTTTTTCAAATGTTAAAAAAAAAGTTTAAAAGGGAGGATAACCTCCCCCCCTGAAGTCAGGCATTAAATCATAAATACACTGTGAACCTCATTGTGTTAGTTATATCATTTTTTAAATTATATATATATATATATATATATACATATATATATATATATATATATATATACATATATATATACATATATATATATTATATATATAATATATATACATATATATATATATACATATATATTATATTTATATACATATATATATATTTTTTGTCTTTTTTAGGATTACATATTTATTTTTAATGAGGAATGAGATGAGGTGAAGTCCCCTATATAGCGTTCTGTGAATTACAAGGGTGCCGGCCGACTACGCCTGACGCACCATCACGGGGGCAGATGATCGAAATGAAATGGATGAGACGAGTATGGAGAAACGGTGGAATGAAATTGTGGCAGGGGAAAGCCCCGAGAAAAACCTGACCGAGTTCCGTTTCGTCTACCACGAAACCCAGATGGAGTGACCTAGAGTCGATCTCAATGCAGAAAAACTAAAACTAAACTCCATGCCCAGAAGGTCCTTGGTCTACCAGCTGGCTGCTGGACTCATAGCCTCATTCGTTAATCACAGAGGTAGACAATCATCCAGCCAGTGTAGGGGTGACATGTGGTCAGCAAGTCGGTACCCCTAGTCGTTATAACTGGTTTTCTCAACCTGGAGCCGCTACTTATTTCAACTACCCAAATTCCTCACGATGCGAGGTGGACACTGGTAGATATTAGCCGAAATTTCATGAGAACATTATTTCTTCCTCATGGAGACTCGAACCAACGCAAGTTCTGTAGATCTTACCTTAACCACTCGACTACATTGCGGAACTAATAATGCAGAAAGTAATATGAATTGTCTATAGTATGACAGAGTGCTGACTGACATGTGTCAATCACAGAGGTCCTCCAACCAATGTAAAGGTGTCATGTGGTTGGTATTTTAAGTCCCCCAACAATTACAGTTGGTTTTCTCAACCTGTGCTGTTACTTATTGTATCAACTCAAAATCCTTATGATGGTGGATGAGGAAAAGTCATAAATCCTGTCCGAATCCAATGATGAAATTTCTTCCAGCATAGAGACAAAAATAAGCGCAAATTCTCTTACTTTGCACCAAGCTTTAGTTGAGGATATCAGTGACTAAAAGTTAAAAAAATAAATAAAAAATGCACTAAATTTTAAATCACTATTAAATTTTTGTTGTCTTACCTGATTATGGTAGTTAAGAGTAAGGAACATGGGCAAGCTTGTGACCCAGTTGATATTCATGAAGAGTATCCTTGCGGCACATTCACACAGTGTATCTGCAGTATGTGACGGAAAGGGCATAGGTACGGACAGTTCCATGGGAATCTGAAAATATTAAAATACAGATTCATCAGATAGTTTAAAGAGGAATGGAATACTTCGACATTAAAAAAAAAGGAAGAACTTTTATATTTAGGGGAACTTCGGGTATTATGGGCCCCTTTTTGGAATTTGTTGTTTTTCTTCTTTTAATTAAGGGATTTGAATTTTGTTTAATTACATTAATTATCATTGATGTTATAACTATGGAATAGCATTGTTATTTTTTTTCAAATATGGAAACATCATCATAATTTTTAAACTTTTTTACATTACAAGAAAGGTCCACTTTAACCTCCATATTAGGCTAAAGTGGATCCCAGAGTCCACCCTAGCTTTTAGTCTATTTTTAAGTTGATTCACTCTATTAATTTATACAGACAGACACAAATTAATCTGAAAGTATTTATGGCTCATCATAATTAAAAAGCGTTGATATTTGTTTAATGCTTTAAAAAATTATTGATTATAACATTCACGCGTCATTCATCTGCAGACAGCGACGGTTTTTGTGTTTAGTAAAATTGCAAGGATACTAAATAAAATTGATTAAGTGCATAGTTTTTACAGATAGCATCCTCATTGATATAAAAAATTAAGTATTTGTGTAAAGTAGACCCAGGTCCAGTTTAACCGCCTCGTGGAAAGCCCACATTAACCGAATTCCTTTGTTATGTTTCATTATTTCATACAGCCGCCATGTTACATAATATCAAACAAAACCCGTTAATATATTAAAACAGCATCTACATAATTTAATATATTTAGGAGATGTTTCAACATTTATAATATTCAATAGCAGAAATTAAAAATTAATTCTTAGCTTGAAAAACCTTTAAAACTGGCAGGAGCAATTACGATACTATTAACAGACCGAAATTTAAACACATCTTTTTTTGATCCTGCAGGAGGAGGGGACCCCATTTTATATCAACATTTATTTTGATTTTTTGGTCACAAATTCCTCTTTTAACTTTGTGACTACTTAAATATATTCACTAAATAATAAGGGAAATAAAAAAAAGCTTAAACCCATAAAAAATAATAAATAATTTATGCTCGTTTTCATAAATATCACAAATAAACCGTTCCTCGCATAAAGAATTATAGAAACTGGCCTTGAACACGTCAAAGTTGATGAGGGGAATAAGTTAAAATATTTCCTGTTCGAGGGCAGTACCAATTAAAGAAGATATTAACAGGGCCCACTCAAACCGAAGGGTCCACATTACCCGAACTTCCTCTATTATTTGGTAGTTCTGAAATTTTATTTAACTACGCTCTTACACTCTTTAACAGCTCAGATCATTAGCGACGAATTTCAAATCTGAAAGTCAAAGGATCAGTACATTTTACAGAGAGGCGTAATGTTTCAGGCTTGATGTGCTTATAATTTCTGTAAATTTATGACGTGGGACCAACAGTTTTTTTTTCTGTTTTAATGGAAGCCATGCTCAGGATTTTTGTGCTCGGAAAAAATCAATTTACTCCGGCCGAGTTTGAAACTGTAAATTCGTAGTCGATACGATAATGGTAACCACTACTCCAACGGCACCGACGGTAATTCTGAAATAATTCCTACCTTTGTCTTTACTGAAACCAGCTAAATATACTTAAATAGTGTCTTCAGATTGGTGGAAAAAGTACTGGATCGTGTTAATTGGAGAAAGCCATGATTCAGAGATGAATTATTGCGGCATAGATGAATGAATGAATGAATTTATTTGTATATTCATTGTTTGTAAATGTTGGTTAGCAAATAGATTTCCAGTGACTCACTTTTGGAAAACTGAACCCAATGTATTCGTTGCCTTCCCAACAGATCTCGCTAATATCTCCCTCAGTCATGAGACAAACATTTAGATTCAACTTTAGAGTACTAATTTATTATATTTTTACTAATTTATTATATTTTTTAAGGATCTCCTGAAATCAAAAATATTTTGAAAATTTTTGTTTTACTGGTAGTTTATTTTGGCCAGCCTCATGGGCTAGTGATCAGAGCTTCCGACTACAGTTCATGGGGTCTCGGTTTCGATTCCTCAACAGACCACAGGATTTTTTTTATTTAAAGGTGGTCTGGATTTAGGTTAACTTTAGGTTTAAGGACTTTCTTGGCGCTTCACATTCATCCATCACCTATCATATCGTGGGTAACGTAACTCCGCCTGGAACTCCCAACTTAAGAAGTGCGTTACAATTCAACCTTGCCAGGAGAGAAGACCAGAAATGTAATAAAGACACCTGATGGCATTGGAAAAACAAATAAACTTTTTAAAATTCTAATACGATATATTTTCTGCACTTTGAACAACTGTTCAATCAACAATATTAATATGCCATGAAAAATATATGCAGTTGGCTGAACAAATTATTCCAAAACATATATTTGACCGATCTTCTGGAGATCATCTAAGTTCTTTTCATGCAGTCGCCTAATACATAATAGTACGATAAAGAGAACACAGCTTGTAGCATAGGCCTATATGAGGAATAATCTGTCCGCGCGTGTGTATACCGCTTAATTACACTAGCATAAAGGAAGTTGTTTTGAAAACCAGTCAAATTCTGTGTATGATGTTATACATTATACAAGAATGTCATACACAAATTCTTGGAAAGTTTCCAGCAGACCGGGCAGTAGGACTGGACAAAATAATAATATATATATTAATTTTAATTACTTTGAGAATTACTCTGAGAGTAATGGAAAATTTTACATCTTGGAAGCGAGTTTCTAAAATCGCTGAGAGAGAAAATTCGCAGCTCTGTTATTAGAGGAGAATGTAACATTGAACCTATAAGCCTCTGGATAGCCTAAATGATAGAAGACTAAATTGGATAGGAGAACAGCAGATCAGTGAAGAATATGTGACTGGACACCTCAGCAGAAAAGGCCATTAGGAAGACCACAACTACGATGGTATGACGTCACCACACCCCGGACCTGATATGAATGAACACTCAACAAGCTGCTAGCTTTCATGCGTAGAGGAAGAAGAAGAAGAAGAAGAAGAATTTAATTGGAAGAAATACGTGTTGTGTCAGACTATGAAAGAATGGATTGTGCTTGAATCTAATTTCCATTGTACCTTGTCTCAGAATTCATGTTTTCAAGAATATTCCAACAATTTTGTTCACGATTCTCTACTAAGAAATTGATTCTTCCATTTTTTCTTCTTCGCTTAGTTCGAATTAATAGTTTGTTTAATAACTGAAACAATTCTAGTTTTCTGAACTTACGTTTGGTATTGTGGCAGCAGCGGCAGCGGCTGCTACGGTAGAGGTGGACGTGACTGCGGGGCTGCAGAAATAAGATGCAGGAGGTATCAAGCGTAGCGATGGCTCGGACCGGGCTACTTTGGGCAGTGCGAGATTGAGCACAGGAGATTGAGCGGTCTGTGCCTGTAGCATTGAGGACATTGTGCCTATGCTTAGCGTCCCAGCTATATCTCTCGGAGGCGGTGAATTCGGATCATTGTATAACAGACCCAATTGTCTTCTTATCGTTGCGTTTCTCGGTCCTCTCTCATGTTGTACAGCTGAAAATTTTAATTATTTTAAAATTAAACCATGTTCCCATATACATAGTAAACATTCAATAGCTATGTTTGCGTGAAAACATGACTGCCAGTTTTTCGAATTTAAATTGTATTATAACAAAATAGCAATAATAACATCAATAAATAATAATACAAATAAATAATAATATTGAACTCCACGGCACGACAGCCCAAAAGACCCTTTGTTTACCATCCGGCTTCCGGTCTCACATTCACAGGTGCCGTAAGTGGAAGATCATCTAATCAGTATAGGGGTTACACATGATCAGCATGTCGGATCTTCCAGCTGTTACAGCTCATCCTGGAGTCGCTTCTTATTGTAGCTACCTAATTTCACACGATGTTGGATGGTCTGAATAATCGAATTTACAAGATAGAGTATGTTCTCCCATGGGGACTCGAACCAGCGCATGTCCCTTAGCTCTGCGACAAGGCATGATCCTTAGACCGCTTTGCTATGGCACGGGGATGATAATAATAATAATAATAATAATAATAATAATAATAAATAAATAATAATAATCCATCCATCCTTCCATAGAAATTCTGCCCGAGGGCAGGTCTTTCACTGCAATCATAGCATTTTCATGCTATGCTTTGCAGCTTTACTAGGGAATTATAGGAGTGGTAGCTTCCCGTTGCTTTCCACACCGGTGAAGGATGATGATAATGATAATGGTGATGGCCGGATGATTTTCGGGGATCGTTGGGCCCTAAGCTTCCTGAAATTTGTCTTACAGGTGAGGAAAAACCCCTAAAAAACTTCACCTAGGAGCCTGTCCCGACCGGGAATCGAACCCGGGCCTGCTGCGTGACAAGGCAGCACGCTACCTCGAGATCACAGAGGTGGACAATAATAATGATACTAATAATAATAATAATAATAATAATAATAATAATAATAATAATAGTAATAATAGTAATTATTATTATTATTATTATTATTATTATTTTGATTTAGCAGGTTTTACGTTTCACAACTTCTTTCTGCGCCCAATTAATGTCATTCTCCTCCACATCTCTGTCATTTCCATCTCCATTCTCCAATTCTTTTTCTCTCATGCTGCTCAAAACACATCAGTCCATGTTACTTTTGGCCATTCTCTTCTTCTACCAAACGACACCCATTCTAATTGTTTTCTGAGGAATCTGCTTTCCATCATTCTTTTTACATGACCATACCATTTTTACTCTTTTGTTTTTCTTTTTATGAAATCAACATTTGAAGTTGAAATCTCCATGTTTTATTTAATGTATTACACTGTTTTTTTATTTTATCTCTTATAGAAATTCCGGCTGAAAATCTCAAAAAAAAATTTAGACCTACTTATTGTTTTAGATTTTTAATTCCAATGTTTCTGCACCATATGTAATTGTAATCCTTATATTGTATTAAAAATGTTTATGTTTTAGTACAGTATTAAATGTGTTTGTTTATGTTTTAGAATTTGTATTTTGATCCCATAAGACACAACTTAATTTTGATATTGGAGATTTGCACTAATTTTTCTACTCATGAATTTCATCATGACCTCCATCTTAACTAATTTTATCCCCAAAAATACGTATTTGTCATATGCTTTTATTTTTCCATGTCTATCTTCTAAAACAAATAATTTTATTTGCCTCCTTTTATCATGTATTTCGTTTTGTCCAAATTTATCTTTCATCCTCACTTTTCGCATTCCTTCTGTTTTGTTCTCATATAGCCTAGGCCTACGCTAAATATTCGAAATATTCTGCCTTTAGTAGATTATCTTCAGAAAATAGCAACGAATAAACTACATCTTTTCCTATTTTTATTCCCATAGGTAAATATTTGTTTTTCCATTGTGATAAGGCGTTTTGTAGATATATTTTAAATAATGCCGGGTATAAAAACATCCTTGTCTTAAACCTTCAGTAATTTCAAAACCTGACTTAATAATTTTACTCATTTATACTCTTAGATATAGATTCATCTTATGACTTTTTAATGCCTGGATAATATTTTTGTTACTGTATGTAAAACTATCCATAATTTAATCAGGGTCGTAAGCTTTCTCGAAATAAATAAATAGTAGGTGAATTCGTTATTGGAAGGTGGATTTTTCTCAATTATCTGTTTTAAACTATAGAATATGTGACCAATGGTGGATCAGCTTTTTCTGAAACCTGCTCTTTTTTATGTTTCCTCTTTACTATGTTTTTTTTTCATAAGTATTTTTAAATTTTCCATATATTCTATTTAATATGTTTGTCACAGCAATTCCTCTTTAATTCTCACATACATATTCCTTTCCCTTCTTGTGTATAATTTATATAAGTCCTATCTTCCAATCATTTGTGTTATCTTCTCCAATTATACATCTTTCACAAAGTATTCTTACTAATTCGAATAATTTGTTAGTACCTGATTAAATAAGTTTCGCCGGAATTCTTCCAATCCAACATTCTTTGTTATTTTTTAAACATCTAATAAAAATTCTCATGATTTCAGACTCTGTAATACGAGTATATTTTTAAAAATCCCTTTCTTCTATATCTTCTGTCATGTTTGCAAAAAAAAAAAAAAATCCGCCGATGTTCATTTAAAAGTTTATTCAAATAAGTATCCTGTCTTTCAAGTGACATACTTACTTACTTACTCACTGGCACTATTGAACCCGTAGGTTCATGGCCGCACGGACATAAGATCTCCATACATCCCTATCCTGAGCTAATGCTTTTCAATCATTCCCTGTATAATCTACTTCCCTCAAATCATAGTTAATGTTATTCTCCCACCTCATTCTTCGTCTACCAACTGGGCGTTTTCCCTCTGGCTTTCCTACAAGAAGCTTCCATGCAAGTCTTTCATTCCCCATACGTGCAACATGTCCTGCCCATCGCAGTATACGAGACTTAACTGTTTTTATTATATCTGGCTTCCTATAAAGACCATGCAGTTCATTGTTATGTAGTCTTCTCCATTCACCTGTCTGTTCATCTCTCTTTGGTCCAAAAATTTTCCTAAGAACTTTATTCTCAAATACTTGTAATCTCCTTTCCTCCCTTAAAGTAAGAGTCCATGTTTCGCACTCATATAATATAACTGGTAGAATAATAGTTCAAGTGACATATAATCTATAAAATATTTAGTGACTTGGTTTCATGAGTATTGCCTAGATATACAATTTGAGCATAAAAAAAACTTAAAATTACATAGTTGGATACCTGTGTTGTTTCAGAATTACCATTAGTTATAATTAAATTGGAAGGAAATTGCAGGGTGATATACAGCAGGAGTTAAAATTTACTTACCATCCTTGTTCATGCCGACTTTCACACATTTACGAAGTCTGCAAGCTCTGCACTGATTTCTGTGTGTTTTATCAACCACGCAGTTACCCTCTGCTTTTGCCTTGCACACATATTGTCTCTGTCTCCTGATGGATCTCTTGAAAAACCCAGCACAGCTGCAACATACAGAATAACAACACTCTGAACTCCATTGCGCTATAGTTTAGAAAGCTTTAGTTTACCAGCCGACTACTAGCAACACATCCACACACGACAATCAAAGAGGCGTACAGTCATCCATCGAGTATAGTGATGACACATGGTCGGCATGTAGGATCCTCCAACCATT
Source organism: Diploptera punctata (assembly GCA_030220185.1). Lineage (NCBI taxonomy): Eukaryota > Metazoa > Arthropoda > Insecta > Blattodea > Blaberidae > Diploptera > Diploptera punctata. Next base: position 58,411 of record JASPKZ010007474.1, on the reverse strand, counting down.
ATATCTCCACATCTCAATCTGCAGATGCTACATAACCTAGCTGCTCAATTTTCTCCGGACTCTGAGTAGGGAGTGATCGCATAGAATGGAAACATTCTTTATCCCATTCTGTACCTCTGTGCCAAGGCAAGATGCCTAGACCATTCAGCCAAGCAGCGAGATAAATATAACACTCAACTTACTAGATATGTTTTTAAAGATTTATGCGTACACTAAATACTTCCTTGTTCAAAGTATCGTTTAAATTTTGTGACAAGCTATAACTTATACATTTTTTTGTATTCTCAATATATGTTTACGTTTCTTCTTTGAGATTTTTTTTTAATATGCGACCACAAAACTATCTGTTGAAATGTAAAGCATCTACAATTAAGACAAATAATTCAGTAACAATACAGCTGTTGTGCTATAGACTATATGGCTCTATAGTCAACAAAATGGACCTTAAACTCTTGCATAACGGTCTTCCTTTCACATCTACCTCTGGGAAACACCTTGCAATTTCTAAACCTAGACTTCTCAGACCATACTCTACATCACCAAGCCAACAATTCTTGGATCATTCTCTTTTTCTTCCACCTACAAATTTGGATTTGAATAATAAGTTTTTTCATTCTTATTGGGGGCGTATTTATCATTTGTTATTCTTAAGGATGTAATTACTTACTTAATACTTAATACAGGCTTTCCACTTTACAGCAGTTTGCCTTTGATTCCTACTTTCCAGAGATTCCTATCTTCTCATTGTCCATCTTCCATACCCCTCTTCATCATGACATCATATATTCCCTCATGCCATGCTCTTCTACCTCTCCTCCTGCTCCTTCTGCCTGGTACCATCCAATCCAACGCCTGTTTAGGCCACTGGTCTTCCGACATCCGTTGTACATGTCCATACCACTGTAGAGCTCTCTTTGTTATCCTATCGATAACAGTTTCTTGTACATCCATTTCTTGTCTGATATATGTATTTCGAATATGTTGTAGCCTGGATATTCTCATACTTCTCCGCAGTCCATCCATTTCTGTCGCTAATATTCTTTTCTGTATCCTGTCATTTAAGGTCCAGCTTTCTGATCCATATGTAAGTATACTTCTATTATTGTCTGTATAATCTCTTTTTTTGTTTTTTTCTGGTCAAATTTCTATTCCATAAAAGACCATTCAGGGATCTAATCGGCTTCCTTGCACAATTTACTCTGTTAATAATATCTTTATGACATATAAAGGATGTAATTACAAACGTTAATATTCTCATGTTCCAACTACCCATCAATTTAATTACTACTTTTTTTTTCAATTTCCGTTAATAAATAAATTTAAAAAAACTCCATGGTGGGACAGGCCTAGAAGGCTCTTAGTCTGCCAGTCGAGTACTGATTTTCTCAACTTAGAACCCCTACTTATTGTAACTACCCGAATTCCTCACGATGTTGGGTGGGCACCGGTCCCATACTGTCCGAAATTCACGAGAAAATGTCTTCCCCTATGAGGGACTCGAACCAGCACAAGTCCCGTAGCTTCATGCCTTAAACTACTCGATAATGACACGATACTCATTTAATAAATACTGGACCAAAAATTGCACGCATTATTTTTCTTAAAAAACGCGGAGATATTATTCATCTGCTGCTTTGATTGTCCATTATTTCTAATGTTATACTTTACACTCCATAATAATATTGCTATAGGTCTGTAATAAATTTATTGATGCAGCCGATTAGAAATGTGGATGTAGTCTTTTTTTTTTCCCCCAAGCGAATCAGGAATAAAGTGAGAAGTTTTGACCTAAATATGCTGAAGATTAAGCCTACTTACCCATCGCAGGCAAAAATTCCATAATGTTTTCCAGATGAATGATCCTGGCATACTTTACATGGAATATCATATAGAATCCGACCTGAAATAAATTAGAAAATCTCATTAATTTCACTGTCATACACTCCAAATTAAAATTTGTATTTTTTAAAATTTATTCACATTTGTTTTAAATTGATCTCATTCTTATACATATATTATAATATTTTAATTTTGTTATAATTAATACATTGAAATTCCTAATAGAGATAAATGCTACCTTATGTAAATGAAACGTGAAGAACCTTCTGATCTGAATAACTTAATCCATTTGTCAGTTCAGTACAAACTTTTTTTTTTTCAAATTCTATTTGGTTTTTACCTTATCAAGTTATGACTTCAGTTCAAAATTTGAAAGTTCTTTAATTCCCATGTTCTCTACGGATTTTACATTTTTTAAAATTAAATTTAATGCTAATTTAGTGTTTGTAATTGAACTCAATTTATGTGACATTACATTTTTATAATTTATTAAACTATAGCTACTTATTAGAGTGAAATTCATAGAAACTTCAAGTTTTGCAATAATAATAATAATAATAATAATAATAATAATAATAATAAATAATAATAATAATAATAATAATAATAATATAATAATAATAATAATAATAATAATATATTAATAATAATAATAATAATAATATCAATAATAATAAATAATAATATCAATAATAATAATAATAATAATAATAATAATATCAATAATAATAATATCAATAATAATAATATCAATAATAATAATAATAATATCAATAATAATAATAATAATAATAACAACAACAACACAGCTCTACAAAAACAAATGTTTGTTGCCCTGGATATCTCAGCGAATTCTATGTTTTCAAGTGCATAGTTTACGAATATATTCATGAAACTGCTGAATGTGCTCTAGTTTTTATCATTTTTTCGTATCTTACATCTTAAACAGTAAAGGGCTTGTTACTAATAAAATTTATGTTTCCAGTCATGATTTGATTTCTGCGCATTTTTTCGCATATTCAAACATCACGTGATCCCCACTCCCACGCACCTCACTCCACACATCGGCCGTGATCTCCGTTATTTGACAAAATTAAAGTACTCACGACGTGCATCTGGATATAATAAAACAATTCGTCAAAGCGTTGGACAAGGAAGGAAAATGTTTCAAATACATTTGTAGAAAATTTCCTAAGCTCAGTATGTAAAAGTTAAAAGGCGGAATATTTGATGGTCCTCAAATTCGGCAATTGATGAAAGATGCAAATTTTATCAAAGTTATGACTGTTCCGGAAAGTGAAGCTTGGAGGGGTTTTGTATTGGTAGTAGAAAATTTCCTAGGTAACTATAAAGCAAAAGCGTTTCACTGAAGTATAACATGGGTTTTCGACATTTTTCTTTCTATTTACGTAAGTGCATACTAATTTAAAAAAAAAATTGACATTATAAATATGTGTTATATTTTTTCATATTTTCCAATTTTTGTAGTGTAAAATGAAAATAAAGATTTTAAAGAAACCAGAGCAAATCTTCCAAAATCATTGATAGTTTCATGAATTGTGAACATAAATATATCCGAAATTAATCTTATATCAAGGGCAACAAAACTACTGTTGACCAGTGTAATAATAATAGTAAGAATAATAATAATTTAATGGCATAAATTGCTATAATTAGTAAGATTAAATAAAACAATTTTCGGTTTGAAGGTTCAATTTCAATAAGTTATAGGCCTAAAGTTACACTTATATAATTTAAGGAGTTAAACTGAAGTAAACATCTTGGTCTAACTAACTAACTAACTGGCACTATCGAACCCGTAGATTCATGGCCGCGCGGACATAAGCTCTCCATATATCCCTATCCTGAGCCAATGTTTTCCAATCATCCCCTGTATAATCTACTTCCCTCAAATCATAGTTAATGTTATTCTCCCACCTCATTCTTGGTCTACCAACAAGGCGTTTCCCCTCTGGTTTTCCTTCAAGAAGCTTCCATGCACGACTGAATAAATGGTCACACTTAAAAATTCATTATATAATGGAAATTGATGGTTAATGATAAATTTTGATAAAGTGGTCGAATTCATATACCTAGGAACAATAATTACAAAACAGGAATGAGGTACAGAAAGAAATTAAATATAGACTCAATTCTGGAAATGTGTGTTATTCTACATTACAGGGGCTCTAAAAAAAAGTTAACCTGAAAAAAAAAAGTTATTCTCTTAGTTATATTATGTGGATGCGAAACTTGGATTCCTTTTTTTAAGGGAGGAAAAAAGAAAACGAAAATCGACCTATTTGAGAATAAAGTTCTTACGAAAATGTTTATACGAAAGAGAGACGAACAAACAGGTGTATGGATGAGACTACTTAACAGTGAACTACGTGATATTTATGGAAAGCTAAATGTAATAAGTAGGGCAAGGCATTTAATGACCTATAAATTGGTAAAACATGCAAAATAAAAAATGCATTTATGACCTAAAAATGCAAAAAAAATGACCAATAAAATAAAAAAATGACGAATAAAAAGTTAAGAATTACCAATAAATATACTATTTATTACTCACTTGATTACTGAATTACATAAAATTTAACTTAACATCAAAATATTAAAAGAAAATTATTAAAAAAAACATATTACAGTACCTTTTATTGCAAAAAATCCATTTCAATTACACAGTGCACTTTTAGAACTATTTTGAATTGCAGTTAACAATCAGAATAAGAGTAGAAGCTAGCATAAGCTCTAAGAAATTGAATAAAATTCCTAGAAGTGGGCAAGTTCATTATGCACATACCTTGAAAAATAGGGGGTGTAATTAGCAAAGCAACTACTTAATTCCAAGAAATTGTATTGACAAGGAAAATTACTGAATTATAATAAAAATCTTAAATCAAATACAAATAATGTCACAGCCTTCCGGAAAAGTATAAAAAATGCTCAAAATGACCTAAAAATTGCCAAAAATATTAAGAAAATGCAAAAAAAATGCCCTAACGAATTGCTTTTATTGAGTCCGTTTTTTAATGTCATACATTTTCATATATTCAATCAATGTTTTAACCTTCATAAAAAAATATGCAAAATCATTAATTGCTTTGCCCTAGTAATAAGAGTAGTTAGTCTCATAAACTACGATGGGCAGCACATATGGCAGGAATACGGAATGAAAGAGGAGCATGGGAACTCTTTGTAGGTAAATCAGAGGCAATGCGCCCAGTAGGCAGGCCAAGCATGAGGTGGGAGAATAAAATTAACCGTGAATTAAGTGAGGTAAATTGTACAGGGGATGATTGGAAAACGTTTAGCTTAGTATAGGGACCATTGTGATAGTTATTTAAAATTTGTCTTCAAAACCGTGTTTAGGCAATTTATTTTGTCTTTTCCTGGGTTCGATCTTAGCAAAGATCTATGGAATTCATCGCGTGAAGAAAATTAGAGGACACTTCTTCCGGAAGTGAAGTAAAATTAGTATATTACATATCACAGATACAAACGTCAGGAAGCTTAGGGTCCAACGATCCCCGAAAATCATCCGGCCAACATCATCATCATCCTTATCATTATCATCATCCTTCACCGGTGTGGAAAGCAACGGGAAGCTACCACACCTATAATTCACTAGTAAAGCTGCAAAGCATAGCATGAAAATGCTATGATTGCAGTGAAAGACCTGCTCTCGGGCAGAATTACTATGGATGGATATCACAGATATGTAGGCCTACATCACGATAGAAAACTTGACATAATATGTCCTCGTATTCCTGAAAATTTTAAGTTGTAGGTTTATAACATTATATAACCCCCCCCCCCCTCAATTCCTCTCGGTGGACTAATAGTTACCATGTTCGTTTTTGATTCCAAAGTGCGTGAGTTCAATTCCGGCCAAGTTCTGTGCTTTTTTTAACATTGCTTCCTTCGATAGGGAAGTAAAGCCATAGATTTCGTATCGCATATTTACTACTGAAGCCTAAAATAATATAGGCCTACCTGTGAGTAAAATTGTCCTGCCCTTTAAGGCCAGCTTTGAATTGAAATGCTAGTGCTAATTATGCACATTGTTAAAAAATGTTAAATTACTGCTATCACCATCATCATTATTAATATTGCCACGAGAATTCATACAATATCTGCGAGAGAAAAATATTTAATACCGACTATTTAACTCATGCCCCAAATGGAAGACAATGACCAATCACATTTCAATGAATTTTGATTTACAACCAATCACAGTCGTTTTTCACCTCGATTTTATGAATTCAATTTTATTATATTAAAATCAAGCTCCTCCTTTTTAACATTCTGAATAGGTCAGAGGATTATTTTGCAGTGACTGGCTCTCTAAAAATACGTTGAGTATATAAATTTATATATTAAGATGTAAGAATCCTAGAATGCAAGTGGCTCCCAGATTGTATATATAGTGCACGAATGTAACCAGATACTGCTTGTGAGATGTAATAGAAAAACTTATGTATCATTTGATTATACCACAAAAAAAAAATAAACCACTGTTTGCAGTTTCTTAAACGTATTATTTCTCAGGTATTTACGTTCCAGAAAAATATAATTTACATCATAGGTCATCAGAAATTAATTAATAATCTATCATGTTGGTATTAAACAGTTTAATGTGTTTCATTTTTTCTCCGCTAGGGTGCATTCTTACAATATTGCGATCCTTTGGCAATAAATAATATGATCTGGTTGCAGTGATGAACAAATGAAACAAACGTTTGCCATTTGTTTTCAAACATCGCCGTTTACATTAAGTAAATAAATATTTTAAAATAACTATATTTAAATGATAATTTGTGAGTACACAGCTTAATTTTATTCGTTAAATAGTCCTAACAAATGCCACTCTTTGATTTCCAAATTCTCTAGATAAATTCACTCCTCACTTCGAGAGTCGTGAATTTATGGATAATTTGGAAATCACTCGTGGCATTACTTATGAAAATTCTTCGGTAACCGACAGTGACAGCTCTTTGGAGTCGTATAATGGATTTTTTCTAAGTTAATTCTTTGGTACTGTGAATTAACTTCATAGCAGACATGAGAGATAACAATTGAAACATATATAAAACGGTTATTCTTCCTGTTAAATGGATGCGAAACATGGTATGTTACTTTAAGGGAGGAGAAAAATGTTGTATTTGAAAATAAGGTTCTTTATGAAAATTTTTGGAGAGCAAGAGACAGGTGAATGGAGAAGAATTACACAACAGGGAGCTACACGATCTTTATGGGGAACATGGTGCAATAAGAACAGTTAAGTCTCGTATTGCGATGGGCAGTAGGCCTATATGTGGCACGGATGGGCAATGAAAGAGGGATATGTAAACTTATAGAAATACTTTACAACATGTGACAAGAAAATGTTTTCTAAGTTCTAACCATACACCATGAGCATGCGCCAACAGACGCGAAGCGGTTTTCACTGTGGAATCACGGGATGCAGCCAACATATACACGATATTTCAACTCGTGTTGTCAACGAACCTAAAAACTAACCTAACGCAATTTAAGTACTTTAACCTGTGAAAGAATGCACGCTGATTTTAAGTTAATTAGTACAGCCTCTATGTTGATTGCACTGCAATACAGAATATTCGTTAAAAATATTGGCTGCCACTTCTTCATGTAGTTCAATATCGTGAAAAAATTGAAATAATCATTAGGAAACATGTAAAAATCATTGTAAATGATGGGAAATAATTTGAAAAATGAAACCCTAAGAGTAAAATTTGACAGTAGTTTATGAAGTAATTAAAAAAGTCATGTCACACGTTGGATAGTTTAGCCAAAACTTTTTTGTATAAAAATAAGAGAGAAAGCCCAAGAAGGTGAGAGAATGAATTAATTGTACAGAGGATAATTGTATAACATTATCTCAGGATAGGGATGAATGGAGAGCTTATATCTGCGCGTCCATGAACCCCCGGTCCGATAGTGTCAGTGAGTTAGTTACACCCACTGAACAAAGAATCATAAATTGCTAGAAGTGTTGTGAAAGAAAAGGCAGGGTTCCTGAGGAAAGAACGTCAAATTTTGATCTGGGAGGTCGTTTAAATAACTGGCTGGAACAAAGCTTGTACTTGATCTGTACAACCTCTTCCGGTGCATTGTGCACACATTAGGGGATAAGTTTAAGGGGCGATTTATCGGAATGCGCTTTTCCTGCATCCGGAAATGACAGGTTGTGTTTATGGTGATGCTGATTATTACTGCGCATGCAACAAGAGCAGATGTTACCTGCTGCGTTCATTTCCTGCTATTAGAAACCAATATAATAAGTGGACTCGGATTTTTAGGCTCTAAATAATATAGATTTTATGCACTTAATATAGGCATAATAAAATAGATATAAATTACTATTTTAGGCTTTTAAAATGTGTAATACGTAATAGGCCTTTCTTTATGGATGCGGTCACGCATTACGACAGCACTGTGTGGCTCATATGTGCTGGCCTGAGTAAGGAGAGTATCTCCATTGTTAGCAAGAAATCATCAATCAAGAGGAAGTCGTGATGTTGGAAGAACTAGAAGACGTTGGGCTGATGCATTATGAAGTCGGAACGGGCAATTGCCTAATCCCTGGAGTGATGATGAAGTAATAGGCCGTAACATATATTGGAAAAACTGCACTGAAACTAGCGTGAAATATTTCCAATAGAACAACAGTGCGCATTCGTCAGAGTTCATAGAGCCAGCGATAACCCACAATCGAACCACATATCGATTATCATCCTCGATTACTATTCGTCGCTATGAAATTTAAATGACCAATATTTGCAATAAATACCCAAATATATGTTAAAAATATATTAACAATATTAAAATTATCGAACGTTTATTAAAAATGGGCATACACTTACTTATCACTCCCTAACGCTGATCCAATCAGTGATAACCCAAAACAGCGATAGAAAAATCATAGATTAAGTAATATACTCTGTGGAGAAAATAGCAGTTAGCATCACAATATTGTCTAACTGTGAATTTTATATTATTACACTATGTCTATGTCCGCCGCTGTGATCTCGAGGTAGCGTGGTGCCTTGTCACGCAGCGGGCCCGGGTTCGATTCCCGGTCGGGACAGGCTCATGGATGAGGTTTTTTTTTCGGGGTTTTTCCTCACCTGTAAGACAAATGTCAGGAAGCTTAGAGCCCAACGGTCCCCGAAAATCATCCGGCCATCATTAGCTCCCTTATCATTATCATCATCATCATCCATCACCGGTGTGGAAAGAAACGGGAAGCTACCACACCTATAATTCCTTAGTAAATCTGCAAAGCATAGCATGGAAATGCTATGATTGCAATAAAAGAAATCCCCTCGGGCAGAATTACTATAGATTAGACATATTTCTAATTTTATTATAGGAAAAGTCGTAATTGTGATAGAATTAATGAATATACGAGTATTTATGCTTAAACGTCTCGCGCCGTAGCCGAGTGGTTAAGATGCCTTGGCGCAGAGCCACGGGACTTGCGCTGGTTCGAATCTCTATGTGGGGAAGAAATTTTCTCATGAAATGTCAGCCAGTATGGGGCGGATGCCCACCCAGCATCGTGAGGAATTTGGATAGCTACAATAAGGAAATGTAGAAAATCAGCTATAACAGCTGGGGAACCCGACATGATGACCACATGTTACCTCTACACTGGCTGGATGATCGTCTACCTCTGTGATTAACACATGTAGGTGTGAGGCTAGCAGCCAAGGGCCTTCTAGGCCTGTCATGACATGGAATGGAGGAGATACTTAAACGCTGTATTTAATATTACACAACTTTTTTGCGCGATAATGCGTTTTGTCGTACTTACCAGCAATGGCGACCATTATTGAAAGTTCAACTTCCTACATTTCGGGGTTGCCAACCTAAATAAGTATACTGTAATATTACATTTACACCCGCGTGCGGGGGAAGTAAAACCACTGCCCTCTATGTATATATGTACAATGTATATACAGAAAATATCTAAAAGATAGTGTTAATATACATTATACGAAACAAATCACTGCATTTTAAATTAACTGAACTTTATTTGAAACAATATAAAACAATAAATACGTACTTGCGGCCATGTTATCAGTAATTGTTCTCAAGGCCTCCTGTTGTTTCAACTAGTAAACATTGCCTACACTGTTAACTTTAGTCAATTGTTTATAATGAACGCAAATATTTCCAACAAAGATGTTATTATATTACTATTATTTATTATTTTGAAAACACTATCGCGCAAAAATAATGTACAACGCACGTTTGTGAAGTGTTTTTACAGAATCTCGGAAATTAAAACATTTTTCCTCGATTCTGTAAAAACCACTTGCCAATCTTGTATCGTAATATACTATTTGTCCCTAGTTGTAAAAAACTTTTTAATTTTACGTATATTATTTTTTTATTATTTGTTCTTTATTTAAATTAGGCCTACCGGTAGTATTGCTTTCCTATTCTAAAATATGATTTTTGAAATATGAGTGGTTTTTTGGAACCATAAAACCTTTCCATGGACAAGAAAATAAAAGGGATTAGTTTATTGCCTTCTAGAATCCTTTTTTGAGTTGAAGCTATTTTGGGGAACCAAACAGCCGAACAAAATTACAAAGACTTTGACAGGAAGTGCAGATTTATTAGCAGGTTGAATTGTGGGACTAATACTTACGACATGGGGGGTTAATGTCTGTATCTGGAAATTTTGCTTGGTACGTCTCTCATTATTTTTATATTAAATAGTTCTTTAAATGGGATATAATGACAAATAAAGGTATTCCACAACATTTGATTATGGCTATACAAAATGTATATGTAAATAATAAACTTGTGATAGACAGGGGTTTTAAATCTAAACATCAAAAAATGGTAACAATAAAACGTAGTGTCAGACAAGGGTGTTCTTTATCACCTTCTCTTTTTAATTTATATATAGATGAAGTTATGTTAAAGTGGCAGATTAATTTATATAAACATTTTGAAATAAATAATAAACTGTTGGATACAATATTATTTGCTGATGATCAAGTAGTGACTTCCAGTTCAGAAGATGATCTACAAAGAGCTATTTTTAATTTGGAAAAAATAAGTGCCAATTACAATTTTAAAGATTCAAAGAATAAAACTAAAATTTTAGCATTTAAAGGACATGATACCTCAAGAGCAAAAATAGTAATTGATAATAAAATTTTAGAGCAGGTGAACAGTTTTAAATATCTAGGTTTCAATTTATCATATGTTAAAATTGAAGATATTAATGGCAAAATAAATAAATTTAATCTAATGTGTGGCACTATTAAAAGAAACCTTAAAAACACTAGAAAAGAAACAAAAATTAAATTTTATAAAGTAATGGCTGTTCCTGTATTGATGTATGGATCAGAATGTTGGACGATCACTAAAAGACAAGAACAAAGATTGGAAGCAGCTGAGATGCGATTTTTAAGAAATATAGCAAGGTATACTCTGCAGGATAAGAAAAGAAATGAAGATATAAGAAAGGAACTAAATATTTTCAAACTTACAGACCGAACAATTAAATATAGGAACGACAGGAAGATTTCCAAAATTATTGCTAAATTATAAACCGCACGCAAGGAGAAATGTTGGTCGCCCACACAGAAGATGGTCTGAACAATTTTAACAATTCTAGCTTTCATGAAACCGGAACGAGCCAACAGGCTTAATCCCTGGATGATGATGATGATGATGATAGTTCATTAAAGGGTGTGAATCGGTGGCTTTTAACTTCCTCAACGAATGAAGATAATGTGTTCGTCTTATACTTGTTCCCTAGGTCAAGTCCATGATAGCTTATTGATTCAGAAAACAGATGGCTTTAGACGGTTCAGTATAAACTTATGCCCTTTTCAGTGAGGTCTATGCATGATAGGATGTGAGCTAATGAGGCCGATTACACTTGCATTTTGAATTTCTTTTTTTAGTTCCTACTATTTTCATGTGTTTTATGTGCCCCGTTTACTATTGCTGTTTTTTCTTCTCATTAATATCTATTCGAGTGAACTTTTCATCTTTATTTGTTCCTTTCATTACATTGTTAGTTGTTGAGGTGTTAGTTCCTTGTTTCTATACCATTTGTAACCGGATGGTTGTTTCCAGGGTATCTTCGATTTTAAATTTAGAGTATACCGTATCTTATAGTCAACCACTGTGGCCTCGAGGTTGCGTGCTGCCTTGTCACGCAGCGGGCCCGGGTTCGATTCCCGTTCGGGACAGGATCCTGGGTGAGGTTTTTTCGGGGTTTTCCTCACTTGTAAGACAAATGTCAGGAAGGGTAGGGCCCAACGGTCACCGAAAATCATCTGGTTATCATTATAATTCTTATCATTATCATCATCATCCTTCACCGGTGTGGAAAGCAATGGGAAGCTACCATACCTATAATTCCTTAGTAAAGTTGCAAAGGATATCATGAACATGCTATGATCGCAGTGAAAGACCTGCCATCGGGCAGAATTACTATAGAATTGTACAATATGTTAAATTGTATTCAGATGTTATACGTAGAAAGATAACATTAGCCCTACAGTACAAAAGTTTTACTCCCGAATTTATTCATACAGCCCAACTTTTCTCATAAAATATCAAACTGAAAATATATAAAACTGTTATTCTCCCATTCATATTATATGAGTACGAAACATGGACTTTTACTTCAAGGGAGGAGAAATGTTTACGAGTATTTGAGAATAAAGTTCTTAGGAAAATGTTTGGACCAGAGAGACATGAAGTGACATGCGAATGAATATGACTACTTAACAATGAGCTACATGATATTTATTTATTTTACCTGATGGAGTTAAGACCGCAAGGTCTTCTCTTCCACTTCACCATGGTTAAATTATACATACAATAAGAATTATGATTGATACATAATAGATATAGACCACACAATATAAAGTTGACAAGGGTAAGAAAGAAAAAAATCCATCCATAGTAATTCTGCCCGAAGGCAGGTCCTTCACTGCATTCATAGCATTTTCATGCTATGCTTGCAGCTTTACTAGGGAATTGTAGGTGTGGTAGCTTCCCATTCCTTTCCACACCGGTGAAGGATGGTGATGATGACGATAATGATAAGGATAAGAATGTTGATGATGATGATGGCCATATGATTTCGGGGACCGTTTGGGCCTTAAAGTGTTCCTGACATTTGTCTTACTGGTGAGGAAAAACCCCGATAAAAACCTCATGCAGAAAAACTGCCCCGACCGGGGATCGAACCCGGGCCCGCTGCGTGACAAGGCAGCAAGCTACCTCGAGACCACAGCAGTGGACATACTACTACTACTACTACTACTACTACTATACTACTACTACTACTACTACTACTAATAATAATAATAATAATAACAAAGATAATAACCTATAATTAGATTAAGAATTGACTTGGTAAAGAAAGTTTAAAATATAAAGGAATAATAAAAGTATACATGGAACACGGTTATATATTATATTGTCTAAGGAAATATGAAGTCAGTTTTTTAAAACTGTTTTTAAGTCTGGTAGTCATTGATATACTTACTTACTTACTCACTGGCACTATCGAATCCGTAGGTTAATGGCCGCGCGGACATACGCTCTCCATACATCCCTATCCTCAGCTAATACTTTCCAATCATTCCCTGTATAATCTACTTCCCTCAAATCATAGTTAATGTTATTCTCCCACCTCATTCTTGGTCTACCAACTGGGCGTTTTCCCTCTGGAATTCCTACAAGAAGCTTCCATGCAAGTCTTTCATTCCCCATACGTGCAACATGTCCTGCCCATCGCAGTATACGAGACTTAACTGTTCTTATTATATCTGGCTTCCTATAAAGACCATGTAGTTCATTGTTATGTAGTCTTCTCCATTCACCTGTCTGTTCATTTCTCTTTGGTCCAAAAATTTTCCTAAGTACTTTATTCTCAAATACTTGTAATCTCCTTTCCTTCCTTAAAGTAAGAGTCCATGTTTCGCGCCCATATAATATAACTTGTAGAATAATAGTTTTATATATTTTCAGTTTAACGTTTTTTGAAAGGAGTTGGGATATCAAGAGTCTCTGTCATTGATATACTAGGGGAGGGAATTCCAGAGTCGTGTGGCCGAAACAAGGAAGGATGAGGATTAGTGAAATGTTCGATGTGGAGGAACAGTTAGAGTTAAATTTTCTCTTGATCGCGTGTTTAAGTTATGGTGGAAAACCATATATAATAAAGAATAATTAAATCTCGAAGATTGCGATAGGCAGGACATGTGATATGAATGGACAATGAGAGAGGGATACAGAAACTTTTTGTAGGAAAACCCAGTAGACAGGTCAAGAATTAGGTGGGAGAATGATATTAAACACTATTTTAAGAAAGTTAATTATATAGGGTGTGATTGGAAAACATTGGCTCAGGACAGGGATGTATGAAGATCTTATGTTCTCGTGGCCTTGAACCTACGGGTTCGATAACGCTAGTGGATTGGAATGTTTTACCAATTTTTGGAAAACAAATATATGTGACATCGCTATATAACTGCAACCGTCCATTTAACTTGTGGAATTAATGTTGTTGGCAATGCTATTGAATAATGTCTTTCAATGCAGACAATATTTATACGCATTATCATTGAGCACACCATGATGCCGTAAATATTTGACGTCATAATGCAGTATTAAATCAAGATTGATATGGTTAATAAAGTTGGCACTCCCAGAGTTAACATGGACCAACTGCTGAGAAAGCATCACACTCATCTTGAGAGGAATAAACGAGTTCGCCTTCACAAAGTGACCCAGGAAATGTATTAACTAACAATGTGTAGAGTGATTAAAGTTCCCCGCTGACACTTTGCATAATGATATACATTTGTTGTTTGTTGCTACTTGCTTATGTTAATCACCTTACAAGGAGGATTTGTTGCAACGTTAATCATTACTTACTTACTCACTGGCACTATCGAACCCGAAGGTTCATTGCCGCGCAGACATAAGCTCTCCATACATCCCTATCCTGAGCTAATGCTTTCCAATCATTCCCTGTATAATCTACTTCCCTCAAATTATAGTTAATGTTGTTCTCCCACCTCATTCTTGGTCTACCAACTGGGCGTTTTCCCTCTGGCTTTCCTACAAGAAGCTTCCATGCACGTCTTTCATTCCCCATACGTGCAACATGTCCTGCCCATCGCAGTCTACGAGACTTAACTGTTCTTATTATATCTGGCTTCCTATAAAGACCATGTAGTTCATTGTTATGTAGTCTTCTCCATTCACCTGTCTGTTAATCTCTCTTTGGTCCAAACATTTTCCTAAGAACTTTATTCTCAAATACTCGTAATCTCCTTTCCTCCCTTAAAGTAAGAGTCCATGTTTCGCACCCATATAATATAACTGGTAGAATAATAGTTTTATATATTTTCAGCTTAACGTTTTTTGAAAGGAGTTGGGACATCAAAAGTCTCTGCAATGCATAATAGCACGCATTTCCACAATTGAGCCTATGTTTAATTTCTTTGTGCATCTCATTCATATTTGTGATTATTGTTCCTAGGTATTTGAATTCAGCCACTCATTAATCATTGTAGTACGTATATTTCTCCCTCTTAAAAAAATCTCGCTCTTCACCCACAAAACGCAAATGTTGAATTTCTCGCCTGGCTGGTCACGTGAAGTAGGGGATTAAATGCAACTGGCAGAGGCGCGGGTCTGTCACGTGAACTACTTCCGGTCTACCCGCTCATCTTCTTCCGGGTATATTATCATTAGCTTATAAATAAACTCGAAAAAAGTGTAATCATTTAGTATAGATGTCGGCCTTGATAGAATCTGGGTAGCGCTTCCGCCGCGAAAGAAGAGGATCGCTGTTTTAATCTATATTAGTTTGATGTAGGCTTAATTTTTCGAGGAGGAAAATTCAAGGAATGGCTTACTGCTAAGGGAAGTTTTCTCACAGATATGTAGCCACCATCTTCCCCAGAAGATACGTCAGGTATTCCTTTCCGTTAGAGGCGAGTCGACCCCAGGGCCACAGTGCCGCCAGTTTAAAAATTGGAACTCCCTCGGGATTCGAGCCTTCGATCTTCCGACTCGTATCATATTGCCATAACCATCTACGCTACGGGGTATTCTATACTCGTCAACTTCATTTCGTCAGAACAAAAGATGGAACAACGGACTTTAATATGATATTGAATTACGGTAGATACCAACAGAGGAATAAAAATTATCCTCAATTGCATTAAAGTATTCGATAATATAGGCTGAACAATATCAAAATTGTACCATCTTACCACACACACACACACTAGCATATATATATATATATATATATATATATATATATATATAGGGCTACCTGTGCATAGGAGAAGAAATGGAAAATATAAATTTCAACAATGGAGAACAACTAAAACCTAGTATTGAATGCACTTATTTAGGAACAAAATTAGACAATTCAGGCGATAACACAGTGAAAATTAAAAATAGAGTCGCACAAACAAAACAAGCAATAAATGCTTTAAACTCTGTTTGGTGGAGTAAAAATATTACAAAAAATAGAAAATTACAAATAGGGCTATATCAAACCATAATTCAGAGCATTTTAACATATGGTGCTGAAGTCTGGCAAATTCCTACCAGGGAAATGAAAATAATTTTAAGTACAGAAATGGATGTTTTAAGAAGATCAGGTGGAAAATCTAGAATGGATACAATACGAAATAATCCAGTGGCACACTGACCTTGGGTATGCTCAGCCTCTAACTGAAAGAGTACCAGACATATATTCTGGGAGTAAAGACGACCGTCTTACCCGGTTGATAACTCATCCTGATTGTCTTGAAAGTTTGGAGCTTTAACCCCAATTACCTCCTAATGTCTACAGTAGGATCACTTTACCTACCGTATTAAGAAAAAGTCCGTCACGCAAGAACTTAGTAAACTAACGAAATTCTTCAACAAATCAAATATATAGCCTAATTTTGCTCCTTCACGGCATACGTATATATATATATAGCCTATATATATATATATATATATATATATATACACACACTCTTGGCTATTGGTAAAACATTGGTGGAATCTGTTGCAATGTATGGAAGTGAGGTATGGACAATCAATAAGTACTATAAGAATAGACTAATAGCTCTAGAAATGGATTATTTACGCAGAAGTGCCAGAAAGTCAAAATTAGAACATGTCACAACTAAGGAAATTAGAAATATAATGGAAGCAGAAGAAAGCATAATTGAAAGAATTGAGGAGAAGGAATTAAAGTGGTTAGGACATGTTTTAAGAATGGGAGATGAGCGATGGCCAAAACAACTATATCAATGGCATCCGACCAGAAGGAGGAAGAGAGGGAGACCGAAGTTAACATGGAAGGAAAACATGAAGACATTAATGCAAGCCCAAGAGTAGGCTTTGGAGGTTTGGCACGGGAAGACGGCAGCAGCTGGCACGGGAAGACGGCAGCAGCTGTAAAAACCCGAAGATAGATAGATAGATAGATATATACTCTTGGTCCATCGCTGTGGTCTCGAGGTAGAGTGCTGCCTTGTCACGCAGCGGGCCCGGGTTCGATCCCCGGTCGGGGCAGTTCTTCTGGGTGAGGTTTTTATCGGGGTTTTTCCTCACCTCTAAGACAAATGTCAGGAAAACTTTAAGCCCCAAACGGTCCCCGAAATCATATGGTCATCGTCATCATCCATATCATTATCAATATCATCATCATCATCCTTCACCGGTGTGGAAAGCAACGGGAAGATACCACACGTACAAATCCCTAGTAAAGCTGCAAGCATAGCATAAAGAATACTATGATTGCAGTGAAGGTCCTGCCTTCGGGCAGGATTACTATGGATGGATGGATATACCTTTGCTATATTGGAAAAACTCAATTTCTGATGCCAGCTTATTTAAAAATGCCGTACCGCATTGAAAACAAAAAACGATTTTTAATTTCGGGTTTCACTTCTTATGGTCAGATTTCACAGGTTTTGGGAGAATACGCTTCTGTTTTTTATTCTAATAGCTTGTACTGAGTTTTGTTGCGAAACAAAAAATCGTGACCGTTAAGAGTGATTTTAAACTTTCGTTTCAGGTGAATTTCTACACCTAATGACCTAGTTTTGCTGTTTAACGAACTCGATATTTTCTTAATCGATTGGTAATGTCAAGTTTGTTTATGTAAAAAAAGCTGTAGAACATATATATATATATATATATATATATATATATATATATATATTGACCATTGTCATTTTCGGTGTGTTGTTATTTAGGATCGGTGAATATCTGTAAAAAATAACTTAATATTTTCATTCCTTCTGAATTCGCTAAAAGTTGCACAGCATAGCAAATATCATAACCATAAGCCAAAAAATAACTGTAATTGCAATTTTAATACCATGTCATGCAATAATGAAATATTAGTAAGTTTATTTTCTGCGTATTAATTGCTTGAACTAAGGGATGTATATCATCATCAACAACAAGGATTAAGCCCAATGGCCTGTTCCGATCTCATTAGAGGTCGAATTGGTCCTTCCATCTTTTCAATGATCTTCCTAACATTCTTCTCCCTTTTGGTTTATAATTATACATTCTTCTTGGTATGCGCTGTTCATTCATTCGTAATACGTGCTGAAGATAAGCATTTTGATAATATTCTATTCTTTTACAGAGATTAAATATATTAAGTTGTGTTCTTATATCTTCGTTTTTCTTTTTATCGGTCCTTTGGTATCCTGCTATTGCTCTCAACACCTTCATTTCAGCAGCCTCTATTTGTTTACTATCTGCCTTTGTTAATGTTCAGGTTTCACATCCATAGATAAGAGATGGATATATTTATATATATATATATATATATATATATATATATATATATAGAGAGAGAGAGAGAGAGAGAGAGAGAGAGAGAGAGAGAGAGAGAGATTTGGCCAATTTATGGGTTAAAGTTTATACTTCGGTAGTAGATGCGAAATCAAACCTGCTTTCCAAAGCCACTTTCTTTACCTGACCAGAGAAGACGGTTAAGTAGCAATGTTATGTTTACGACTGTATTTTCCATTCTAGAGATAGTTGTTACCGCGGCTGATCAAAGCGTAGATGTGCAAGATAAGTCACATGGAAGAAACCTTCTTTTTTTTTCTCTCTTCACCGCACTAATACGTATTTTCCTACATTTGTGTTACCTCCCAAAGCCCTATTTGTTTCTTTGTGTTCGAAAGCAACAAAAATATCAATATGGATATTGTACTATTTGGTTTGTATTATCCACTTTTTTAAATGCAGATGAGTACTAATTTGCAATGCTAGAATCCATGTCATAATTATTCTTTAGACCTACATAGCGCCATATTAATAATGATGATAATAATAATTATCTTCTTCTTCTTCTTCCTTCCAAGTATTAAGCCAAGGCCTGTTATGATCCTATAGAAAATTTTCCCTCCAGCGTTTCATAGGATGGCCCAGTGATCTTCGTCCTCTTGGTATATAATTATAAACAGCTTTGGGGATCCGATTTGAACTCATTCTTTCAAGATGGTGTTTCCAATTTAGTTGGTACTGTTTAATATATTCCAAAATTGGCGTAGTCTTCAATTCTTTTAAGATATCGGTGTTCCTTTTCCGATCCCATCTGGTGTAACCCGCTGTTCTGCGCAGGAATCTCATTTCACAAGCCGTTATTCTGCTTTCATGTTGTTTTTTTAGCGTCCATGCTTCACTACCATAGGTCAACACTGGTCTAGCCAAAGTGTTATATAAACGTAATCTGGTGTTTTTTTGTACAAGGGATGGTTTCATAACTTGATTAATAATTCCTAAACTTTTATTATAACTAGTTACTTTTTCAGGGATATCCTTTTCATCCCAGATAGAGAGGTAATATCCAAGATATTTAAATTGATTAGATCTCTCTAAAATTTTATTCTGGAGACAGATTTTACTTTGTATGGGGTCCTTCCCATGAAATACCATAATTTTAGTTTTGTTAATTGATATTTCCATGTTAAATTTGGCACCTATTTTTTTGTAAATTATAAATTGATCGTTGCAAATCATTTTCGGAAAGTGCCAGAAGAGCTAAATCGTCTGCAAAAAGAATAGCATCGAGTTTGAGGTTCCTATTGATGGGTATATATCCTCGTTGTGTTTTCCTCCATTCATTTATTAATTTATTCATGTATATAATGAAAAGCACCGGTGAAAGTCCACATCCCTGTCTTACTCCAGTGTTGATCTTTTCCCAAGAAGATAATTTGCCATCTTGTTTAACAGAGATTTCATTATCTTTATAGATGTTGAAGATATTAGTAATATATTGTTGTGGAACGTTATCATCAGCTAAAATTTGTAGTAATATATTTCTGTCTACTTTGTCAAAAGCCTTTATGAAGTCAACGAAGGCGATATGAGTTTCTATATTGAATTCCTTGTGCATTTCTAATAGTAGTTTTAGAGTAAAGAATCCATCTGTACAAGATCTACCCTTTCTGAATCCATTCTGCTCTTCTCCAATTATATTTTCATAAATTTTCCTCAATTTATTCTTAACTATATTAGCATAAATTTTATATCCAGAGTTCAACAAGCTAATTCCACGATAGTTATCTTTGACTTGGCGACTTCCTTTTTTGAACACTGGTATTACAATGGATTTGTTCCAGCTTTGTGGTGGTTCTTGTCTTTCCCATATCATATTAAGGAGAATAAGAAATCTGTCTAAAAAATTTTTAGTTGAAAATTTAAATAATTCTTGATTAATGTGGTCTTCTCCAGGAGCTTTGTTACTTTTTAATGATTTAACAACATCAGTTAATTCATCTATAGAAATTTGTTCCAAAGCAGTGTTATTAGAGATTGGTATTTGTAAAAAATCATCCTTTTGTGTCCATAAATGATGAAAGTAGTTAAGCCAAGATTCTTTAGACATACAATTTAAATGTGCATTTTCTCTTGAATCATTATTTAAATTTTTTAAAACTTTATATATTTTTGGTTGAGGCCTAGTGATATCATTTTCCAAAAATGAGACAAATTGTTCCCAGCTTTGTCTATGTTTTTTGCGAACTTCAATTTTAGCTATGGCTCTCTTCCTATGATACTCTACTTTATCTTCATCTTTTTTTGTAGACAGACATTTTTTGTATGCTTCACGTTTATCATCAATTACTTTTTTGATGTTTTCATCCCATATCCGTAGTCCTTTTTTTCGATTCCATTTAGTTTTGATACCCAGGCTTTCATTTGCTGCTTGTGTCAAAATACTTTGTAGAGCAAGCCATTCTTCTTCAATATTTTCGCCAACCGGTGTTTCTTGAACTAGACGATCTAATCTGCATTTGTATAGCCAGGTAATAGTGGGATCTCGGAAAAGACTTACTTTATAAGTATAGTCCACTTTTTCAAATTTTACATTATTAATTTTATTTCTATTTTTCCATCTCGGTGGCATACGAATTGGACAAACAAGTAAGTAATGGTCTGATTCGATTTCAGGTCCTCTGTAAACTCTTGTATCAAGAACTTTAGATGGTAATTTTTTATTACATATAGCATAGTCAATAATTGATTTAAGACCCCTGGCTTCGCATGTATATTTGTGACTATCCTTGTGGTTAAATACTGAGTTCATTATTGTGAATTGATTAAACATGACAAAATCAATTAACCGTAAGCCATTTCTATTACAGGTTTGCTCTCCATATGGTCCTACATATGTATCAAATTTAGTATTACCAATTCTGGCATTTAAATCACCCAAAATTATAATCATATCATTATTATTAATTGTGCAGATAACTTTCTGGAAGTCATGATAAAATTTTTCACTTTCTTCTTCATCTCCTTCTACAGGTGCATATATACCTATCACTGTTAAGTATCCTAGAGGTAATTTTATTCGGATTTGAATTATTCTTTCATTCCAAAAAGTATAGCTATGTATTGAATTTCTAAATCGTTTGTGAATCATAATGGCTACTCCTGCTTGTGCATGAATGTTTTTTTACACCACTATAAAACTGAATGTAATTTTGAGTTTCTTTGGTGCCTTGTAAATTCTTTTTTGTTTCTGATATTACAGCTAATAATAAAAGTAATAATAATTTTTTAGGAATATTCCACAATACAGTGTTTCTCCTTCAACTCAAAGTGATTTGTCGCCAGAGGTTCCTGTCTAAAGCATCTTCTTCCCTCAAGTCTCTAGCTTCCATACTTCTCCTCACTCCATCTAAACAACGTTTTCTAGGTCTGCCTCTTCCACTTCTTCCATTAACTTTCCAATTAAGGCTCTTCTTTGGTATTATCTCTTCTTCCATTCTTATGAGGTGTCCATACCATTTCAAACGTTTTTCTTGTATTTTTTCTAATGTTTTTTTCAACTTGCATAATTTCCCTTATTGTGTTGTTTCTGACCTTATCCCTTCTTGAAATTCTTGTCGATCGCTAATAATAATAATAATAATAATAATAATAATAATAATAATAATAATAATAATAATAATAATAATAATAATAATAATAATAATAATAATAATAATAATATAATAATAACAATTAACTTTATGATGCGAAATACCTACAAGACCCTTGGCCTACCATCCAGCTGCTGGTCTCACAACCACACGAGTTAATTTCAGTAGTGAATGACCATTCAGCTAGTATAGGGATGACATATGGTCAGCATTTTGCGTCCCCCAGCCGTTATAGCTTGTTTTCTTAACTTGGAGTCGCAAATTATTGTAGCTACCTAAATTCCTCACGATGCTGGGTGAGAATCGATCCTGTACTGTCCGAAATTCCATTAGAAAATGTATTTTTCCATGGGATATCGAACTAGCGCCAGTCCCTTAACACTAGGCCTATACTAAGGCATCTTACCTTAAGCCTTAAATTCGTAATGTATCCTTTTGGATATATTAGATGGTTCTTTTAATTTAACATTTCAAATAAATCAGAAGAAAATGAACAAAAAGAAACCACTAAAATGTGGTCTAATTATACAATATACCTAACAATAACAGTTATACAAGATTCCGTTTTCACTGCGGTCCGCCACATTCAAATAACTAACAGAAGAAATTTGCGGCAGGCGTAGTGATCAACCGTCCAGGAAGCCTCAAGTAATGCCGCAGCCGAAAAGGGAACCACGCCCACCACCCATAACGGTGATTGGGCATGGTGACCTTTTCAGGATGAATAGGGAATTAAAAGGAAAATTTGAAAAAGACGTAAAAGTAGTTAAAACCCAGGACGGTTTGAGATACTACGCTACCTCGGAGGCAGACTTCCATCTACTCAAAGAATACTTCAAAAATGCAAAGAAAGAATTTTATACATTTCAACTAAAAGAAGATCTGCCTCTGAGGGCTGTTCTAAAGAGGCTTCCCTCCAGCATCACTGCTGATGAAGTCAAGGAAGAACTTAAAGAACTAGAATATCCAATAATATCGGTAAAGCAAATCACCAAAAAAGAAGGAGAAGTTATTACTCCCTTACCATTATATATCCTGGAACTTCAGAACAATGATGCTGGTAGAGAAATATATAACTTAAACCGCCTCTGTTTGACAGTGGTGGCTGTGGAACCATACAAACCTAAGGCTGGCATGAAGCAGTGCTTCAGATGCCAGAAGTTTAACCATACTTTCATGGGGTGCTCCTTGACCCCATCTTGCGTAATTTGCGCTGGTACTCATAGTCATCGTGAGTGTCCGGTGAGAACCGCGGCACTCACGGACAAGAGCCTGCTGAAGTGCGCGAACTGTGGGGAAAAGGGACATCCCGCTTCCTACCGGGGTTGTGAAGCCTATAAGAAAGCAAAAGAGACTTATGAAAAAGAAAACCAAACCAAAGTCCAACAACCCCGGCGTCCCAACCTCGAACTTTCACAACAAAACCTGTTAATCCTACAGTCTCATATAGTTCTATGGTAAATTCTGGCATCACAGTTAAACCTACTGCAGGCACTGCTCCACGTCAGCCAGGGTCTGTGGCTGCTATACCAATGACGGATCAGGGACAAAAACTTTTCCATGACATTCAGCCTCTGCTGAGTGGTCTGACGACACCTATGGAGAGGTTTGTGTTCCTGACTAACCTGGTGAACTCATGTTTCGGAGATGGCTAGGCATCCTCCACAAAGCTATCTTAATGTCATGGCATTTAATGCCAATGGTGTATCCAACCAGATTCATGAGTTAATTACTTTTATACAAACAAGAGATATCGACATTCTTCTTCTGAACGAAACGCACTTAAAACCAAGAATGAAATTCCAAATTCCGCAGTACTACACATATAGGAATGACCGCCTTGATGGTCCCCTTGGAGGCACTGCCATCTGTATCAAAAAGTCCATTGGCCATAGGGTGGCTCAAATACCGGGACTTCAATTTATTGAAGCCACGGGTATCTTCCTACCAATCACAGACCGCGAAACATTATTCATAGCAGCAATCTACAAATCTCCTCGAAGACTTCTGACAAGACACGACTTAGATATCCTCACTTCTATCTCCCCAAGCTATCTGCTTGCGGGAGACTTTAATTCAAAACATCATTATTGGAATTGTCGTGTCCAGAATGTCTCCGGTACAATCCTTCAAAACTACTGCCAACTTCATAACATTGAAATCTCTGCTCCAAGGGAACACACACTGTTCTTCCAACACGCCTACGGTCTCACGTCCGATATTTTGGACATAGTTCTATCGAAGAATGTTGCTATTTCACCACACATCACTACTGTTACAGACGCACTTGACTCTGATCACACGCCAATACTTTTTAAAATTTCATCCACATTTTTATTGTCCTCCCCATTTAAGCTACAACATCATTGCACAGACTGGCAGAGTTACACTAACATGCTTAACCAATGGGTTATGCCTACACTCTCTGTCGAGTCTACGGAACAAATAGAACACACTGTCCTTAATCTACAGGCCACAATTAAAACGGCCATTACACTTGCTACAACGCGACCAAAAGAAACTAATAATACGCGAACAAAATATAACGATCCAACACTTCAAAATTATTTAAATCTAAAAAGGCAGTACCAAAAATGGTACCGCGATTTCGGAGCTCCACATCACAAGCAGCAATACAATCACTATGCTCATTTGGTCAAAAGCCGGCTTAAAGAGCTGAGAAATGCTGATTGGGATTCTTCCCTTCAGCAATTCTCAGACAAAAAGACTCCACCATGGAGATAATAAAACGCCTCAAAAGGAGTCGAGCTCCGCCTCCTCCCTCAGCCATCCAGTCGGACGGAACTTGGGCGTATCTCCCTAGGGAGAAGGCCCAGGTTCTAGCCGACAATTTCGCGAACCGGTTTAGACCTCATGAGCTTACAACACCGACTCACGAAGCTGAGGTGCAACATACAATCAGTACTTTTCTAGACACACCTATTCCTATACCCCATCCTGATGTACAGCTTTGTGAACTCAAAGCAATTGTACATAACCTCCCGTCCCACCGTGCCCCTGGTCATGATCAGATTTCTAATCTGGCCATAAAACACTTACCTGAAAAAACCTTACTCCTACTCCTACAAATAGTGAACCTTTGCTTTCGTTTCCACTACTTCCCGGAAGTATGGAAGAAAGCAAAGGTAATCGCTATTCCTAAACCTGGTAAAGACCCAACCATACCGGACAACTTGCGTCCAATCAGTCTGCTACCAGTGCTGGGCAAATTATGGAAAAAATTATTTTGGCAAAATTAAAAATTGCAATTTCTGAGAGAAACCTTATTCCTACTCATCAGTTTGGATTTAGAAAAGCACATAGCACTCCACTGCAGCTTGCAAGACTGGTTGACCATGTTGTTACGGGCTTCAACGCTAGGAAAAGTACTGTGGCAATATTTCTTGACATTGAGAAAGCTTTTGATACTACTTGGATAAATGGACTTATTTACAAACTTATCAAATTCAACATTTCGGCTCATTTAATTAAATTGATAGCTAAATACCTCACTAACCGACAATTTTATGTGTCGGTTAGTGGGTATAATTCTGACTGCAAGACCCTCTTGGCGGGAGTTCCTCAAGGAGCAGTACTCTCACCTATCCTATATAGCCTTTATGTTTCCGACTTCCCTACTTCTCCTAGCGTAAATATCGCATCCTTTGCTGATGATACGTGTCTGTTTTATCAGGCACGTTTTCGTTCCGTACCGTTCCACATTCGTGTGGTCCAAACTGCCCTAAATACAGTCCAATCCTATATGCGTCTGTGGAATATAAAACTAAATGCAAATAAAACAAAATTCGTTGTATTTGCAAAAAACCCACAAACGCACTCCTGCCCGACTCACCTTAGGAGCTCTTAGACTCCGTCCAGAGACTTCAGCCAAGTATCTTGGAATCCATTTGGATTCCAAGCTTACGTTCAAAATTCATATTGAAAATCTAAAACATAAAGCAAACGCTGCCATTGCTCTTTTATATCCATTTTTCAAGTCGCCTATGCTATCTACCAGGATCAAACTTACTTTATATCAAGTTGCGATCCGCAGCATGTTGCTGTACGGTTGTGAAGCCTGGAGTATCCTAGCTGCTGGACATAAGAAAAAAGTTCAAATAATCCAGAATAAATGCTTAAAAATTATACTTTCAGCTCCACTACGCACTAGAATCTCAGTACTTCACGACCAAGCACAGATGCCCTATATTGCCGATACAATTGAAAAAAGGGTTGTGCACATGTTGCAACTCATAGAAAATCATGAGAATCCAATTGTTCGCAATATAGGGCATATGCTACAGCAACGTGCTGTACACCGAAACATATTCACCAGAGACCCCGATGACGGTCCACTTCCATGATATGTGTGCTGGATTCCAGCTAGGGACCATCCTCATATCATCCATACCTGCTACGGAAATGAAAACATAAGCCGCGAGACAGCAAGGCTAAGGAACAAAACCCCTACTGAATAAACACAATGGTGTTTGGCCGCCAAGGGACCTCAACTGGTTCCCAGAAAGCGGCACGCTGGGCAATGCTAGTCATTGCCACAAAACAGTCAGTCAGTCAGTCGGCACACAAATCCCGCAATCAGTTCTAGTTTAATTTTATTCAAGTTCTGGTTGTTTCACCTGATGCACCGAGCCTCCAACAGGAAGACTGCCACCACCACAGAAGCCGACAGCCCTAAAGAGGGCAAGAACGGGAAGTCAAGTCGGCATTCCACGAATCGAATCAGTGTTCGTTCAATCATGAAAACGAACGAACAAATCTGCATAGAATGCGGCTTTTGATGGCGGCTACTATGCAGTTATGTCGACTGTAATTTTTTTTGTCGACATGGGTACGAAGGGCTGTCTTGGTCCCACATTCAAATGCAATGAATCATCATTCACAAATACACAATGAATGACATCCTATCACTAACAAATTTAAAAAACCTGTTCCAAATTCATGTCTTTCTGCACCCCCATAGTATAATGCAAAGCTACCTGATTACCTCGGCCTTCGTACCCATGTCGACAAAAAATTTACAGTCGACATAACTGCATAGTAGCCGCCATCAAAAGCCGCATTCTATGCAGATTTGTTCGTTCGTTCATGATTGAACGAACACTGATTCGATTCGTGGAATGCCGACTTGACTTCCCGTTCTTGCCCTCTTTAGGGCTGTCGGCTTCTGTGGTGGTGGCAGTCTTCCTGTTGGAGGCTCGGTGCATCAGGTGAAACAACCAGAACTTCAATAAAATTAAACTAGAACTGATTGCGGGATTGGTGTGTCCAACCACTGGACCTTTGGCACCGGACTGCGGCTGGTTATCGTGGGCAGAGGATATTCATATACTACAAAAAACTAGAATACGAACAAATAAGTTCGTAAAAGATAAATTATCAAATATCAACGCAGATATAAATAATTCACAAGGGCTAAAGAGGGTGTAGAAGTCCCTAAAGTAGCCGGAAATGGCTGTTTCCCTTTGGTCGAGGGCGACATCTATGAAAATGGATGTTTTCCTTGACGGATATAGAGGGAAAAACAGGATTTCAAACGTACAAGTGCAAGTGTTTTGCCAATTTAAGGGTTAAATCGCTAGTCTACGATGTGGGAATACTAATGATAATGTAGAGTTATATTTTTTCGAAAGTAAGGCCTGAATTAGAAAATCAAATGTTGTATTCTCACAATTATCACCCTTATGGATATCTGAATAATCTCAACTAGAATGAAATTAACACTATTTAGTAGCAATGTGAAAAATATATTGCTGTATGGGTGTGAGATTTAGAAATGAACAATTGCATTATGCAAAAATTGCAAATAGATTTACATATAAATAGATACCTGATATTTATTTTGAGAATCTGATGGCCAAAAAATCATATCAAACGAGGAATTATGGAAGGTAACCCACAGAATGAAATCTGTAAGGAGATTAAATATCGCAAATAGAAATGGATTGGACACACTCTCAGAGAGAACTAGAGTGTGCCAAAGAGAGCACTAGAATGGAATCCAACAGGAATTGCCTGGAAAAAGAGGAAGATCAAAAATTACATGGCGCACTACTGTAACAACAGAAATTGAACAACAAGGAAAAAGTTGAAATGAATTTGGAAAAAAAAAAATATATATCATCATCATCATCATCCGGTATCATGGCAGCTGCCGCCGTCTTCCGGAAACCAAACGCCATTCCTCTCTGTCCATCCATTGATCTTCCTCCATTCCTCTGATATTCATAGCTGCTTGTACCCCTTCTATCCAAGTTTTCTTCGGTCTTCCTCTCTTCCTCCTTTCCATTGGGATCCATTCCATAACAATTTTTGGCAATCTTTGCTCTGGCATTCTTTTGACATGGGCATAGGCCTACCACTGTAATCTTTTCTTTTCTATAATGTGTATGATGTTCGGCTCCACTTGTACACCCATAATTTCCCTTATTTCTTTATTTCGTATTCTATCCATTCTAGATTTTCCAGCTGATCTTCTTAAAACATCCATTTCTGTACTTAAAATTCTTTTCATTTCCCTGGTAGGAATTTGCCAGACTTCAGCACCATATGTTAAAATGCTCTGAATTATGGTTTGATATATTTGTAATTGTCTATTTTTTGTAATATTTTTGCTCCACCAAACAGAGTTTAAAGCATTTACTGCTTGTTTTGTTTGTACGATTCTATTTTTAATTTCCACTGTGTTATCGCCTGAATGGTCTAATTTTGTTCCTAAATAAGTGCAGTCAATACTAGGTTCTAGTTCTTCTCCATTGTTGAAATATATATATATAGTCGGTGGCGTGCTTTCTCAGAGGTTCTATGCTTTCAAGAGGAGTGACAGGAACTACTACTACATGGACTTATGAAATAAAAAAATAATTCTCATCGTTTATCGAGGGTTTTCAAGATCTTTGTCTAATAACAAGCTGCTGACCTCATACCCAAATGTGCTAATTATAGAATTGGAACCACATCCATCAGTATGGGTGTAATGTCGTCAGAATGTTATGTCCCCCAAATTCCTCATTAATTTTGTGGATACTGGCACTACAGGTCTACATTGGCGCCGAAATTCTATATATATTCAGATAATAACTTACAAATGTGACTATATAGGTCTACACTAAATAAAGTATTAAAATATTTTAGACTGAATTCTGTATGTATTATGTTTATTTAATTAATATAGATTAGATAAATAGTTAGGGACATAGAGTAGACCCGGGGATAAGGACATTATGCCCGAGGTAACCCGGGGGGTGGTCATGGGGCTCTAAATAAAAAGAATATTAAAATATTTTCGAATGGAAATATCAGTACAAAAGTCAAAATAATGGCATTCTTAGGAGAAGATCCAATCAGAAGTAAGATATTATACAACCAATGCCTAGAACAAGTAAAAATTTCAACTATTTGGGTTGTAAAATATCTTTTAAATAACTAGCGTACCCGGCAGACGTTGTCCTGCCAGAACGTTCACTTCTCATGTCATGGGCGGACGATACAAATATGTTACTTTTTTACCATTGAAAACAGTTTTTTTTTTCCCCCCGCTAGATTTCATTTCTGACCCACTGTGCACTAGTCCCATACTGACCGAAATTCCACGAGAAAAATTTCTTCCTCCGTAGAGGCTCGAACCAGCGTAAGTCCCGTAATTCTGCGCCAATACTTCTTGCCTTAACCACTCGGTTACGGCGCGAGACTCTTGGTGTCAATGAAAGACAAAAATGGTTATTGTGAGTTATACGTAAGAGATAAGGGACTCTTGGTATCAATGAAAGACAAAAATGGTTTTTGTGAGTTATCCGTAAGAGATAAACATATGCTGTCGCGGACTTTTTTGTAGAGTTTTTTGAGATATTAAATTCTGTGTACATTAATTTTGTGTATTTCTTATGGTTTAGGCAGCGTAAGCTATTTAAGCGTCCAAAGAGCTACTTTTTTTTCACGTTTTCCACTACAAAGGGCGATTTTTAAGGGTGTAGGAGTTGAGTATCACAACTCTCTTATAGCCTATGTTCATCCCGGGAATCTCCTGAACATTTTGCAAAAAACCCATCATAATCGGATCAACGGTATGGCCGCGCATAAAGTACGAACAAACAAGCAAACAAACAAACATTAATTTTTATATATTAGATGACCGATAGGTTCATATCGTGTTCTTGATGATGTTATTTATAAATTAATTCAGTCCAATAATTTAAGATGTTTCAAAATACGCACATTCTCACATATATATTTTTCTCTTTCTATACTGTATATATGTAGATATATATATCTTAATTAACAAAACAAATTTTAATGACATCAGGTAATTAGTATCAGAAATATAACTTTTTATTAGTTTTTACTCTTATTCGTAACTCATTCCCCTTAAGTATTCTTAAACATTAGCATATTCTTTATACATAGGCCTGACTAATATGTAGTTGTTATTAATTTGTCCTCATTGGGTACAATTATGTAAGGTGAGTGGTTTAACGGATGAGTGCCGCTGTACCCTCGCAGATGACAGTGTTTCGCCATATGTTTGTGTGGTATATTGGAAATGTGTAGGAATGCACTTGTAAGCCTCCACAAGATGTCATCTGTTACCTGTATATCTGTGAGATTCTCTCACGATATTATTTGCACTAATAATCAAGTCGTACAAACACATCAACAGTTGGGTTTTCATGTGAAAAGCTAAAGTTTTTCCCCTAATAATTTTAATTTGGATTCGTCGGTATTTAAAGCTGGTCCTGATGACGTAGACATAGCGAGAATGTGGAGAGAATAATAATAATCGGCTCGGGTCACACATGTTAAAGCACGCTATCTCGAGACCACAGGGGGCCCGGGTCCGATTCCCTCTCGGGACAAGTTTCCTGTGTGAGGTTTTTGCAGAGTTTTTCCTCATCTGTAAGATAAATATCTGGAAGCTTTGAGGCCGAAAACGCTCCCCGAATATTATCACTATCATCATTCTCGGTGTAGAAAGCAACGGGAAGCTACCACACCTCTAATTCCCTAGTAAAGTTGTAAAGCATAGCATGAAAATATTATGATTGCAGTGAGAAAGACCTGCCCTAGGGCAGAACACTACAGAATAGAATAGAATGATACTTATGGCCAGATTTATAAACCAATCAAATATGAAGGAATATTAAAGGAACTGAGAATGCTGAGAGAACCTCTCCAAGATGGCCAGTAGTGCACAAGAAACGCTCATAGCGACTGGTTGTCATAATGGTCTTTTGTAACCGTGCATTAGAAATATTTTATGATACTCCATAAAAAAATTGTGTCAATATTTTGATAATTTGGACTCCCATGTAACAATCGTAGCCATTTAATATAAGTATCATAGCCTAATTAATTTCCAGATTATCCAATCGTTTTAAAGTAAAATAGTCTAGTATTTATTTAAATACTTCAAATAGACCTTTTTAACGACATCATAGAGTATTTCAGAGTTTAACATTGTTAAAAACAAAAACTTATTATAAATTATTTAAAACATTAAAAAGTACGATTTCTATCCATTTTATATGCAAATTTAAATAAAATACAATCAGTTACTCAAATTTTAGTAATATTTCCGTATTTAAATGAAATCAGAAATATTTATATTAAAATTAAATAATCCTTTATGATTATTAGAATACGAATAAATATCCGGTTTTAATGAGTGACAATTGAATGAAAATAACAAAGTTTACTGACAAAAAATTTAGGTGTAGAAGCCCTCCTTCTAGACTCGCTGAAGATTTTTTTAATAACATCTGATTTAAGCGTACGACTTGGGAGGGAAAATTAAAAGTTGTCAGTCTCATGACCAGTGACTTCTTGGCCAGGCGGTTATAGCCGTAGCAAGTATAAGCGAGTGAAAAATCAAATTCGTTTACATTTTTGAAAAATGTTTGTATGAATTGTGTAGAAAAACTGATGAATAAGAAGAAAATTGTGCTCAGGTTGAGCATTGCTTTTGAGTTAAGTTTTTGCTGTTAGAGAAACTTATAAATATGGAAGGTTCACCCGAATGGGTATTATTCTTTGCTATATTCTGAGATTGATTTTGTTCTTTCACGGCACTCGGTGATATGATATTGGTTACATCTCTGTCCGCACATTGGTCATTCGGGGTGTGGAATGTCTTGTTCTTGCATAATTTGTGGTGGAAGCCGTGAATGGCTAGTCTTGTAATGGTGTGTCTCTGCTCCTGATTCTCTTTGGTCCAGTTGCGATCGATCATTGCAGTCGTCCCATAGAAGTCGATATCTATCTCCGCTCTTTTCATTCTTCTCCGTTCTAGTAGCTTGTTGCTGGCTCCGGTAGATGGTAGGCTGAGTCTCAGATCTTCTATGTAAAAAGTTTCCTTGGCCAGCTCATATGCCAGCCTTGATGGAGCATATTTTCCCACTCTGAGGGCACACTTTAGGAACCGTGCCTTGACTTTCTCAATGCGTTCTAAGTCACTGATTGTTAATTTTTCCCATATTAATTCGAGCCCATACGTGATTATTGGGGATATTGTCGTGTTGAAAAGTGTAGTGGCTGACGTTAGTGATAAGGATGCAATGTTCTTTATTCTATACATCGCTTTCGTGGCTTCTGCTGTCCTTTCTTGTATGTGGTATCTGAACGAGTTCCCTGTTGTTTGTAGGCTTACGCCTAGATATCTGAAGTTGTTGACTGTTGTTATAGGTGCATTGTATAGCGTCATTATGTCTTTTTTTGATGTCCGCCCTCCTTTTCTGAATGTCATCAGACAGGTCTTTTGCATATTGATGCTCAGTTGGTTTTTCATTACCCAGCTTTCTAATTCTAAAAGTGTTTCTTGTAGTTCTTCTCGGTTGGGCGATCCTAAGGCCATATCGTCTGCATACATTATTAATGTAGTTGTAGTCTTTCCTTCGAGTATCTCCACTATGTCTGCCGTCGCTATGTTAAACAGTAGCGGGCTTATGGGGTCGCCCTGGAGGACTCCATTCGTCTGCGTGATGATCTTTGATCTGGTGACACCATCTTCTATTTCGATGTAGTTGTATTGGAGAGCGTCTTCTATAATGTTGACTAGTGGATGTTCAGTTCCGATCATGTGTTTTATTTTTTGGATCAAGAGTTTTCTGTTCAGGGAGTCAAATGCTTTGCTGTAGTCTATGAATACAGTACTTATGCCTATGAGTTCAGGAGCGGGGTCCACTCAAGTTTCCTGAGCTTAACTCATAAGCTATTTGATTGAAGTAGAGAAATGCTATTAATAATATTGAAAGTAAGGTTGATAGATCATATCATGCTAATGATGTATCCTCTAAAGCAGTCGCATTGGCTTTCTGGAACTGTCATGACACGGATCTATTTATTTATAAGTTGTAATTATTATTATTATTATTATTATTATTATTATTATTATTATTATTATTATTATTATTAATTATTATTATTAATTATTATTATTAATTATTATTATTATTATTATTATTATTAATTATTATTATTATTATTACTATTATTTCATATTTTAGTTTATACAGCGAGGCAAATCAGGAGGTAGCGTTTTAAGACTTGTAAAGGGAGGTCCTCAGTTCAAATTTCGTTACAAACAAACCTGCCTGACATTTTATGTTTGATATTCTAATTCTTAAGAGGGACCCTGAATTTGAATTCCAGGGTTCATTTCATAATTTCATAGTAGGCCTATTATTAAAATTAAAATCGAATAATTTCTTCAGAAAAAAACATGGAATACATAACAATGTACCGCGCAGCCTATTAGTTACACATACAAATTCTAATTGAGATGGGTGTTAAAACGAAATATTAGCCTATATGGGCTATAAAATGAATGAAATAAATTTTCGATTTAAAATAATTCCATAGTAAGATATAATTACAATTAAAAATAGTTTTTTTTTCAGAAAAACACATGGCATATACAACAATGTAACGCGCGCCTATTGATTACACATAAGGATTCTAGTTGAGATAGATGTTAAAACGTAATATTTTATAGACTATAAAATTAATTAGACTATTTAACTCATGCCCAAATGGGAGTCAATGACCAATCACATTTCAATGATTTTTTATTTACAACCAATCACAGTCGTGTCGCCTATAATTTACCAACTAAAGTTTATTATAATAAAGAAAGCACCTCCTTTTTAACATTCTGAATAGATCATACCATTATTTGTGACTGACTCTACAAGAAATACGGCTACCAAATTGTACATATAGTGCATGAATGTCAACACATAGCGCATGCGGGAGTTAATATGAAAACATCTGCAGTAATTGATTATACCACCAAAAAAAGAAACCACTGTTTGCACGTTCTTAAATGTATTTTTTCCCACGTAATAACATTCTAGAAAAAATATAACTTTCATATTTACATCATAGGATATCAGAAATGAATTAATATGAATTAATATACATCAATGAATTAATATACATTCATTTTTTTTCTCCACTAGAGTGTATTCTTACAATATTGCGTTCCTTTGGCAATAAATAATATGATCTGGTTGCAGTGATGAACAAAAGAAGCAAATGAAGCGTACCAATCGTTTCTCATTTGTTTCAAAACATCGCCGTTTACATGAAATGTATAAATATTTTAAAATAACTATATTTAAATAATGATTTGTGAGTAAACAGCTTAATTTTATTCGTTAAATAGTCCTAACAAATGCCACTCTTGATTTCCAAATTCTCTAGATAAATTGGAAATCACTCGTGGCATTACTTATGATAAATTTTCGTTTTAAATCTTATTAGAATTCTAGAACATAAATTACTTTTTGATCCTGTAGTTTTTAAACCATAAAAGTTAGCCCTAATTATAAAAAAGACATCACAGTCAAATTTTAGAATGAAAGTCACTTTTTACTTTCATATTTTTAGACAGTCTATTATCATTCAAATTGTTTTGTGCTATACAAATTCATTGAAAACTGAGGGCTAAAAACTTGTTTTGTAAGCTATTTAATTAATGAATCAGTGAATAGCCACATCTTCAAAGGACTGAGGATGAAAAAATGTATAATTTTGTATGAAAGTAACTGCAGCAGCTGATATGATAAGCCGGAAGTACTGATATACAGATCATATGTTAGATCTACTTTTTCTCACGACAATTTAGTGAATACCGCAACATATGTGATAACGTAGGTGCGCTATGGGGTAATGCGTGAGAATTTACATCCCGTCAATCTTTCTAGTGTCATCTGCGCTTTTGTTTTCAACATCTGCCATAATCATCGTTCAGGTGATGTAAGCTCCCTTCTGCTTTAAAAAGCTTTCAATTTATGAGACATGATTAATCAAAGCGGGAGACAAATGTTTCATTGTTACCTCTCTTCATTTATGCCTTTATTATTGTTTTTACATTTAGGGATGAATTATAGTGCAATTTTATAGGTCTATAGGCCAACAGTAGTTTGAAATAAGGAACGAAAACTTATAATGATACGATTCTGAAGTAGGTTGAGCTTAAAATTGAATAAAATTATAAGGATATTAGATTAAATTATATAAAGGTGAAGTGATCTCACTACGGGGCCTCAGGAGACTCGTGGAGTAGTAGGAGGTTAAGGCTCCTACTTTTTCTAGACATTCGGCAATTGATGTCAGCCGATTGTCGGCGTTACGTGACGACCACATTTACTCCCAGAACAAACGTTTCATACTAATTTCGATTAGAGGTTGAGTCGACCCCAGGTCCATAATGACGTCAAAAGGTTTGGGTCAATTTAAACATCCTGACCCCACCTGGATTCGAACCCTTTAACCTTCCGGCTTGTAGCGAATTGCTCTAACCAACTATGCTACGACGTGCCCCCAGTAAATTATATAGGCGTATATCTCTACGTTGGGGGCACGCCGTAGCATAGTAGTTACGGAAATACGCTACAAGCCGGAAGGTCGAGGATTCGAGTCCCGGTGGGGTCAGGTATTTTAAACTGAACCAAACCTTCTGGCGGCATTACGGCCATGGGATCGACTCAGCCTCTAACGGAAATGAGTACCAGACGCTTATTCGGGGGGTAAAGACGGTCGTCACGCATGGCTGACAATACGGCTGACATCAAGTGCCGATTGTCCAGAAAAAGTGGGAGCCTTAATCTCCTACTACCCCAAGGGCCTCCTGAGGCCTGTACCGCTCGGGACCCAGCTCCGTGTGTCTGAAACGAATTTGCTGACTCAGCTGTTAGTACTATGAGAAGCATGGAAGTGTACCTCCTCCCTCTCCCCACACTTCTCCCCGCAAACACAGAGAGCTTGGTCTCGAGGTGTAGTGGGACCACTTTAGCTTTACCTTCATATCCGTACGTTAGTTTGTACAGTTAGTAATTACATTTTCTTTAATCTACTTTTTTCCAGTAGGCCTATAGGCCCAAGAGTAATGCTCATTTTTGGATATTTTACAAAATAAATATATAAAACACTTTAGGTCATAGGATTATAATGATTTGTGGTATTAAAATAAATATATTAAAACCACATTAAGTATTATATTGTTATTATATTGTGTTAAATATTACGTTGTTCTTAATACAGTATACTATTTTTTTGAAGTTTAACATCTTCAAAATTATAACAAGTTTTCTTATAATTTGAAAATTAAATCAACGATTTTACTTGCAATAACTAATAAAAACGAATAGGTCTCTAAAAGACGTAGTAATTAAATATATTTTCTAAAGTATTACTTGATTGAGATTTTCAAATAAATTATTAGAATGAACTAAATCTGTACTACATTCACTCAATTATTAAAATATAAATCGTATCCCAGATTTTAAGATATGTACGTAGGGTTATGTACGTAGTTCTATTCTGAACTAAAATCCATGGAATATCAAGCCAAGAATGCCAGCTCTAGGTCTTCTCGGTTTAATGTACCATGAAGGTTAGTGTCGAAGAGATGGATGATCATGCAGCCAGTAGACCCTTATAGGGATGGCATCTGGTCACAATATCATAGCGAATATTTATTGGTTATTATTGTAGCTTTTTAAATTCTTCAAGAAGCTGGGTGGGCATCGGTTCACTAGCAATAGCGCGGAGATGCGCTGTGCCAATATTTTCCGATCATCCTTAATGTAATTCATCTCCCTCATGTTATTCTTCCACCTCATTCCTATTATACTATCTGTCTTTCCCTCTGGTTCTGTACAAGAAGTTTACGTGCCCCTCTTTCATTCCTCATTCGTGCCATACTGTATGTCCTGAGCAGTACAATCTATGGGATTTAACTGCTCTTATTACATCTGCTTTCTTACAAAGATCATGGTTAAGTACTTGCAGTTTCCTCTATTAATATGTTTGTTCATCTCTCTTTGGCTCAAAAAGTTTTCTAAGCTCTTTATTAACAAATATTTACATATAGCAGAAATTTCAGGAGAAAGTAACATCAACGGTTTTGGAAGGAGATGAATTTTATACGGGGAATGACTGGAAATTGTATAGGAATGTAGGGCCCTATAAAGAGCTTTTCTCCGTACCAGGGAGTTAGAGGAGTAAGTTATTCGAATAAGGGCATCCCGTAAATGCGCCGAGACAGGATACCTTAGACCACTTGGTTAAGATAGACCCTATATTTCCCAACCGGAATATTAAAATTCCATTATTTTTTAATTTACTAATCTGACATTAGCTTCATGTTTTCAATTTAAAGTGACCCCTTATATATATATATAGGAATATTTTTTGACAAAAGGAAACTATTGATCTATTGTGGTATTTGTCTTCATGGAAGGTAGAAATTTATACTTTTTTAATCGTAAAAATTATAATAACGAATATTTATACATATTTTCGCAATTTAATGATATCTAATTTATTATCAATATATTATTATTATTATCATCATCATCATCAAATGTGTATGCACACAATGACCGGACTATACGCCTACGGATAAAAGTTAACATTTATTATAATTATAATGATAATAATATAATAATAATAATAATAATTATCATTATTATTTTTAGACCTGTTATATCTACGTTTATTAATAATGTTGTTTTGGCATATTGGATGTAAGTCTACAGAAGAAAATTGCCGTTCTTCTTGTGGTTTTTATTTTCTCTTTTAGATTTGTATAATTAGCCTGCCTTATTAACAACATAACTTTAAATCAATGTTGTATGTTGTGTAATAGACGTGTCTATTAACTACTTTTAAACCCATCTAATTATCTTGTCAAATTATATGGCACTCTAAGACCAATATAAAGTATCACGCTGTTAATTTCCAAGATTATCATTTATGTTTTATATCCCTAAGAAAATAGACATTAAAATGTTTTATAAATTTTATTGGTTCTGTTGTAGCCTGTATTTAGATCGTCAATGGAAACATTAAAAACCTATATTAAATAGATTTATTTATCTGAAATAATAACACTGGTCAACATGATATTTGTCTCGTGAGTACCAATAGTTGTACTTAATGCAGTTTTTATCGTGTTTTCAAATATGTATTCGGAATTTCTCCATCACCCACAGTTTTTTTAATTTAAATTTGAATTAATGGATTTAAATAATTATTTTTTTAATAAACCTAGATTTTTTCCCTGAAAATCTTGGCGCAGTGAGCGATGAGCACGGGGAACACTTTCATCAGGAGATTTCAGCAATGGAAAAGAGATATCAAGGCAAATAGAATCCTAATATGCTGGCCGATTATTGTTGGACCATCAAGAGGGATGCTCCACAGGCGAAATATAGCAGAAAGTCATAATTTCTTGCTTTCTAGGTGAGTCCGAATGTTCGAATATTGTGTAGTTACGATTGTAGTATATATTAAAATGTTTGCGTCTCTCGGATACCTTGCGTGATGGAGAAAAACCGATATCATATTTGAATTGAGGAGAAAAAAATACTATCAGAATCACATATTTTTCTTTCTGAGACAAAAAAAAAATTTGTTGCTCAGTGTAATAGGCCACATTACAGGCAAGGACCTAATTGTACTGCTTCAATAGCAATTAACAGTTTCTAAGTGCAGGCTAGTATTTACGTCTGGTATAATTTGTGCACGTAATGGTGTGAAAATGTAATTATTATGTAGCGAAAATATAACTAACAAAATGGCGTCACTTTATGACGAAATCTGGTTCGTAACACTTTATAAGACGCGTCCATTCATTTTTAACACCAAATTAAATTGCACTTTCAAATTTGTTTAATCGTTTAATAACTGCAATGATTATTAATGTTCTGATGTTAAACTGTAGGAGACCTAGTATTAAAATTAGGCCTATATTATAGGCCTCTTCGAATCATCACCCTAAATATTTTATGGATTGGTTTACCGTTTAATGAAAAATCAACATATAAATAATGATATTAAAGTTTATAATTAATAACATAATTATTTTGCCTGTATCACATAATTTTGCATGAGTGTTTTATTAATTCGCATAAATCGAATAGCCTAGATTAACGACCTTTTTTATTCGAGTAACTAATTAGGCCTATATTTTATTACTATTTGATAAACAATGCTTACTAATCCCAAATTATAGGCTAGGCCTACTTGAATTTCTTACACAAGTCAAAAATTCAATTGAATTATTCCAAAATACTTCTGGAACAGAACTTGTTATTCATAATTACAAAAAATGAATTACGCCTATAAATATTTATTTTATTTTGAATATAATTTTTCTTGTTTTCTGTCCTTGAAATATCAGCATATATATATATATATATATATATATATATATATATAAGGCCTATAATGCGATTTTATTAAGTTTCAAAATTATTTTATATGGGATTAAAATCACGGAACTTTCACTCATCCATTATTAAGTAGTGTAACAGTCCTATTTGTTATTGACATAATTTTTTTCACACTGCAATTCTCTTAGTGTATACTTATTATACAATCCTAATGTACCAAATGCTAAAATAGAGTTCCAATAGTTGTACAATAACATTTATTATTTAATGATACTATTTCACGGCGGTATAACCGTTCCATCGGGTACTGAGTAAATGCGGTATCCTAATGTCTGTCCAGAGACTAAAAGATAGCAGACCTACCACTGGAATACTTAGCGTTAGGCCAATAATCCGTCCTAAGAAATTATATTGTAAAAAATGCAACCTGGAATGTCCGAACCATTCATGAAAAACTTGTTTCTTTTGAGGCCGAAACAGATCAACAAATGGCCTAAATTCGTGAATGTACTATGATGATGGTGATTCTAATTTCTTAGCATTATTTATTACCCAAAATCTGAA
Source organism: Diploptera punctata (assembly GCA_030220185.1). NCBI lineage: Eukaryota > Metazoa > Arthropoda > Insecta > Blattodea > Blaberidae > Diploptera > Diploptera punctata. The sequence continues at coordinate 17,814 of JASPKZ010007474.1, read as the reverse complement.
AGGCCTACAGGCATAAAGAATACATATTTTATAAGTAGAGGACGACGGATTTTACCTAAGAATGTATATTTCAACTTATTGTATTTTATTATTGTTTAGTAGGACCTATGTTAATTTATTTTTTGGAGTTATTGGAATTGAAGCCCGACATCTTCGGTTCACCTATAAAAAACTATGTAGGTCCTATAGACAACTGTGAAATTTCTATTTGTATTTGATAAATTTAACTTATCTTAGTAACTTACAGTACAATACTGATATATTTTTATCATAAGTAATGTCACGAGTGATTTCCAAATTATCGATAAATTCACGACTCACGTAGCGAGGAGTGAATTTTTCTAGAGAATTTGGAAATCAAGAGTGGCATTTGTTAGGACTATTTAACGAATAAAATTAATCTGATTACTCACAAATCATTATTTAAATATAGTTATTTTAAAATATTTATATAGGCTATTTAATGTAAACGGCGATGTCTGAAAACAAATGAGAAACGTTTGTTATGCTTAATTTGTTCATCACTGCAACCAGATCATATTTATTGCCAAAGGATCGCAATATTGTAAGAATGGACCCCAGTGGAGAAAAAATGAAACACATCAAACTGTTTATAACCAACATTATAGGTTATCAATTAATCTCTGTTGTCCAATGATGTAAATTATATTTTTCTGGAACGTAAATTTCTGGGAAATAAAACGTTTAAGAAAGTGCAAACAGTGGTTTATTTTTATTGTGGTATAATTAATTACTAAGAATGTTTTTCTATTATATCCCGCAAGCAGTATCTGTTTACATTCGTGCACTATGAATACAATCTGGTAGCAGTATTTCTTAGAGAGTCAGTCACTGCAAAATAATGCTCTGACCTATTGAGAATGTTAAAAAGGAGGAGCTTGATTTTAATATGATAAAATTAAACTGATAAAATCGAGGTGAAAAACGACTGTGATTGACTGTAAATCAACATTTATTGAAATGTGATTGGTCATTGACTCCCATTTGGGGCATGAGTTAAATAGCTAATTTAAAATTGAAGACGACTTGCACTCTCTCTCTCTCTCTCTAGTTTAACCTCTCCCTTTATTATTTTAGATGTCCCACAACTCCCGGGCCACATAGGATCACGACTTACGAAAAAGAGCTTTAATTTTGGATCATAGCCTACATACATTCTTAACCACATAGCACTTCGAGGGTTTTTTCAGATGATTGATCAACTCAACGCCGGGACCATCTCTGATGCAATACGATTATTTTAAAATAGGCCTAATACTTGTAATTCACTCGTAGGTCTATATGTCCCTCGCCGTAGTCGAGTGGTAAAGGTAAGATGCCTTGACGCAGAGCTACGGGACTTGCGCTGGTTCGAGTCTTCATGGAGGAAGAAATTTTCTCGTGGGATTGGCCAGTATGGGTCCGGTGCCCATCCAGCATCGTGAGGAATTTGGTTAGCTACAATAAGTAACAGGTCTAGGTTGAGAAAACCAATCATAACGGCTGAGGTACCCGATATGCTGACCACAGTCACCCCAACACTAGCCAATTGATCATCTACCTGTGTGATTTACATATGTAGATGTGAGGCCAACAGCCGGCTGGTAGGCCAAGGTTCTAGGCCTGTCACTCACATATTCATAGTAAAGAAGATGAATATGTTAATTAAACCGATATCAAATGATGTGTAGCACCATAAGAAGAAACCTCCGAAAGACTCGAAGAGAAACTCAACTCAGGTTTTATAAAATTATGGCTGTTCCTGTTCATTTATATGGATCTGAATCTTGGGTACTTACAAAAAAAGATATCTCACACATTCAAGCCACTGAAATGAATTTTTTTAAGATCTGTAAAAGGATGTACACACATGGCTAGATTACACAATGAATCAATAAGAAATGAACTGGAGATATTTTCAATAGTTGATAAACTAGAAGAGCGCAAATACCGATGGAAAGAACATTTAGACTGAATGGACAATACAAGATTACCCAAAAAGATCAACACCTACAAACCACATGGAAAAAGATATTTGGGATGGCCAAGGAAACGATGGACTTTGAGACTGGAACAGGTCACATTGACCTAATCCTGGAAAGGAAGAAGAAAAAGATGTTACGGGCGATATGCTACCTGCTTGGTGTTCGTGGACTAATTGAACTTAAAAAGTTCCTGCTATTTGTTTTAGAGATAAGGAAAAACCCCTCATAAAATCTCACCTAGGAAACGGAGTAGGGACCTTGAACTACTTCTTTCGAGGTATTGTTGCCCCCCGGATTTACTATGGTAGATGACTTTGTATTCTAATAATAATTAAATATATTCACAGATTTAGTAAGCAGTCGATTTTCAAACAAAATTACGGTTCCAGTGATCCCTTCATTACCAAAGCTAGTAGCCCTATTAGTCATCATCATCATCCATGCAAGTATTAGGCCATGTGGCCTGTTACGGTCTCAAAGAGGAATTTTCCATCCAGCGCTTTTTTGTTTGGACGTCCCAGCGATCTTTTACCTTGGGGGCAGTAGCGAAGCATGGCTTTTGGAATTCTATGAGACGGCATTCGTTGAAGATGGGCTATCCAGTTGTTCTGGTAGTTTTGTATATGGTGAAGAATGGGTTCCACATCCAACTCTTCCATAATTTCCTCATTTATTTTATGACCCACTTTGTGTAGCCTGCTGTACGGCGCATAAATCGCATCTCATCCCACAATAATACCCCTCTGGGCCAGCAACCCATTGGGCGAAAAAAAAATTACATTTGCAAGCCTCGGATGAATCAGACAGCCCTATTAATAAGGCTAATTAATGTGAAATCTGTTAGCCAATTAGAGATTCGCATTTTATGTCTGAATATGAAGGCTTAAGTTATGTCTGCCTCAGGCATTTCTTAGAATTTTAAATTAGAATATTACCTAGGTGTACCTAGCTTATTCCAGAAAAGTATAGGCTATTAACCGGTTACCTTTTTCTTATCAGTTTTACCGATCTTCTGTTGATATAGTTGTTACATCTTGCGGGACAAGAAAACAACCTTTTCTCACAAAGCCATTTAGTTAGGCTATTCATTAATTTTTGCCCTGTGCTACCTGTGATTGACAGTTTCAAAGAATTCAAGAAATCCCAATAATGTTGGAATTAATTGTTGAATAGAAGTAATAATAAGTTATATCAAACGATGATTGAAGTAATTTTGTTTATCGTGCGACGTATTTATTCTATTGACACAAATTCAAAAACACTATAAACTAATTATATTTGAAAAAGAAAAATATACGCCTAGACAGGGGTTTGAACCCAGGACCTTTGATTTTCTATGTCAATGCTCTTCCATCTGAGCTACCTAGGCCTAGGTATATTTTTCTTTTTCAAATATAATTTGTCCATCATTAAGATGTTTAAAAATGAATAATATCAACTATAAACTAAATTTATTTAATGACAAAAATGACCTGATTTATACATATTTATGATCTATAATATAACAAAAATAATGTTTCAAATATATTTAGTTCTTGGTAAAATGTAAAGTGATCCCACTACAGGTTATAGGAAACCCTTGGGATAGTAAGAAGTTAAGGCTCTCACTTTTTCTAGACAATCGGCACTTGATGTCAACCGGATTGTTAACGCTGCGTGACGGCCGCCTTTACCCCTAGAACAAGCGTCTGGTACTCATTTTCGTTATTGGCTGAGTCGACCCCAGAGTCACGGTGCCGCCAAAAGGTTTGGGTCAGTTTAAAAATCCTAATAACTTATCACCAGGAGTTGAACCCTTGACCTTCCGGTTTGTAGTATATTGCCTTAACCAACTACGCTATGGCATGCCCCCCACTTAGTTCTTGATCCGTAAAAAATAGGTTGCATTTGTAGAATTGCTTTAATTATGTTAATTTTTAAATAATATAGACTGACTAATGACACTGTTATCTCGAAATAACGGTATCGATCCCGATCAAGTACGGTGAAACGTTAATGGTGAGTAGAAAAACCGAATTTTGCTACCTATGGGAATGAATTTAAACAATCAGTATCGTACCACAAATATGGTCATTATAGAAACATTGTAAATGGTCATTAATATCCTTCTAGCAGAAATTGATTACTTTAAATGCTTGAAATAGATGTCCAAACATAGGCCTAAAAAGATTGGTTAAATCACCTCCACAGAATGAATTCAAATCGTTTGCCAAAGGTCAATTGAGAGTCTATAGCCTACTGAGAATAAAAGCTAAAAATTCAAAATTGGTACCTAAGATCTTAATCGTCTTCAATATAGGCTCTAGTTGAGGACGCCTTATTGTGAGATCTCGGTACCAATTTTATATTTGTAACTTTAATAATAATAATAATAATAATAATAATAATAATAATAATAATAATAATAACAATAATAATAATAGGCACTAATAATAATAATAGGCCCTAATAATAATGATGATAATAATAATAATAGGCCATAATAATAATAATAATAATAATAATAATAGGCCCTAAAATAATAATAATAATAATAGACGTGAGGCCAGCAGTCGGCTTGTAGACCAAGGGACTCCTAGGCCTGTCGTGCTTAGAGTTTTAAATTATAGGCCTAATAATAACAATGAATGTAAGTGTTCTATTAATTCTTGGTTTTGTTCGATTGCCAATTTTCTTCTGGAAGCGTAACACGTAATTTTACATATTTCTTCTAACAATAATAATAATAATAATAATAATTAATAATAATAATAATAATAATAATAATAATAATAATAATAATAATAATAATCGATGTAGTCATTGGTTTTCTTCTGTGTGGCTAATTTTCTTCTAGAGATTTAACACGTGGTTATGAAGATTTATTCTTGTACAGTAATAATAATAATAATAATAATAATACAAATAATAATAATAATAATAAATTATTATTATTATTATTATTATTATTATTTGTAATATTATTATAAGAATATATCTTCAGAACCACGTAAGTTTATTAAAATGTTAAATTACCAGAAGAAAATAATAATTATTGTCATAAATAAAATAAAATTTCAACTGATATTTGATTCTTATCCGTGTCGATAATTTTCTTTTTTGAGTTTTAAAGGTTTTTTACTAAGCCAATCAAAAATAACATTTTATGAGAGCACCGGTTAAAATTAATTGGTACAAGCTTTTACCCTTATTTAGGAAACATTGAATCAAAAGTAATATTTTATTTGGAGGAAGTTTATATTTCTTATAATACATGTGTTTGCTTTTTTGCGGTGCCTTCGTGACGCTTTATAATTTATTTCTATATAACTTATACTGTACTTAAAAATATCATAATTATAAACTTACTTGAAGTTCCAGACGTTACTTTGGATAGCCTTGGATCCATGTGCTGCATTCTTCACTTAACACTAACACCACCGTGGCACAACTTACAAGTCGAAATTATAGTCAATAAACTTTGGATGGCTTTAAAGAGACTTTCAGGCTTTTGCAGATACTAAATATCACCCCGTTGAAAACCCTCCCTTTACCTTGATTTCGTTCTGCTATTGGTTCTTAGCTGCCCTAAAGGACCGTCCCTACAGCATGTTCTCCCCTATCGAATAACCCTTAGAACCCCCACTTCTGCTTGTTGTTGGGAACCAAGCCACTTGTTCCCCTATTTATCCTCTCTATTCAAAGAGTCCATCCATCCGCTTTTTTATCACACATATGACATTCGTGTTTTTGATTTCCTGTGTATAGTGCAGAACAATTCGTTTACAAGGGTCGCTGATTCATGGCTTCTTACCATTTAAATGGTATGCATTACAAACTCGGAGACAAAAGCGCTCGACTTCTTCGTTGGTGGACTTTATCTTCATCTAATTAGTGTTTAACCATTCTTGTATTGCAAGTTTTAAGTTCAAAATAAATTGAATTCTTTTTAACAATATCAATAATGACAGCTCGCTGATTCATGGCTTCATGTAATTTAAATAACATGCATTACTAATCCAGAGACTAAAACGCTCGACTTCTTCCTTAGTGGAGTGTTCACCCATTCTTACATTGTAAGTTCTAAGTTTAAAATAAATTGTATTTTTAATAACATTAGGCTATAACTCCATGGCGTGAAAGGCCTAGAATGCCCTTGGCCTACCAGCCAGCTGTTGGCCTCACATCCACTTGTCATTTTGCAGAGGTGGGTGATCATTTAACCAGTATAGGGATGAAATGTGGTCAGCATATCATTTCTCCCAGCCGTTATAGCTGCTTTTCTTAACCTGGAACCGCTATTTATTGTCTCTTCTATAGGCCTAGTGTTCTGTTCGAGGACAGGTCTTTCACTGCAATCCTAGTATTTTCATGCCATGCTTTGCGGCTTTACAGGGAATTATACATGTGGTAGCTTCCCGTTGCCTTCCACACCGGTGAAATGATGGTGATAATGATAAGAATGATGATGATAATGTCACCGTTTTCTTCCACGGATGGTGACTTAGAACTAGCGCAAGTACCATAGCTCTGTACCAAGACATCTTGACTTAACCACTTGGTTATACTATAGCGCGGGACTATAATAATATTATTCATGATAATACATTGTTTATATAGGCCTATAACATGCCGGATTTATTTTTTTAGGTCTGTAATACACAGACGTCTTTTACAGAATATAGGGCCTAGATCTATGATTAGGGTATGTATGCTAGCACTGATGATGATGATACTACTACTGCTATTACTAATACTTACTGACTCACTGGCACTATCGAACCGGTAGGTTCATGATAGCCCGGAAATAAAAGGTCTCCATACATCCCTATCCTGAGCTAATGCTTTCCAATCATTCCCTGTATAATCTACTTCCCTCAAATCATAGTTAATGTTATTCTCCCACCTCATTCTTCGCTTACCAACTGGACGTTTTCCCTCTGGTTTTCCTACAAGAAGCTTCCATGCAATTCTTTCATTCCCCATACGTGCCACATGTCCTGCCCATCGCAGTCTACGAGACTTAACTGTTCTTATTATATCTGGCTTCCTATAAAGACCATGAAGTTCACTGTTATGTAGTCTTCTCCATTCACCTGTCTGTTCATCTCTGTTTGGTCCAAAAAATTTCCTAAGAACTTTATTCTCAAATACTCGTAATCTCCTTTCCTCCCTTAAAGTAAGAGTCCATGTTTCGCATCCATATAATATAACTGGTAAAATAATTGTTTTACTACTACTACTACTACTACTATTACTACTACTATTACTACTACTACTACTAATAATAATAGGGCCTAATGCACCTAAATTCCTTCTTATAGATTCAAAGGGGTTCCTTCTTATACCCCTCTTAAGAGAAGAAGAAATATACTTACTCTTCTGGACATAGCGCTTAACTTTCCTCAAATTCTAGGGAATGTGATATTGGTAGTAAAATGATAGCAGTGAAAAAAAAAACTTATTTGGTTTAACTTATTATAATATAGCCTAAGCCTAATGAATGAATTTTAATAAAAAATTAAATAAAACTCAATCTAGCCTGCAGTATTTATAGGCCTATTTGCCAATCTTTTGAAAGGATTCTGTTATAAGCCCAGTTAAATATTAAAATTGGGCCATTTTCTTCTCTTTATGATTAATATATGAGGTAAAGTAACAACCATGAATAACAATATTCAATTTATTCCATTACCGGTGTCCATAATCATCATATTTATCATTATCATCAGCATCTCTCACCGGTGTGGAAAGCAACGGGAAGCTACCACACCTATAATTCCTTAGTAAAGCTGCGAAGCATAACATGAAAATGCTATGACTGCAGTGAAAGACCTGCTCTCGGGCAGAATTACCATAGATACTATAGATAGATACTGGTGTATCAATTTCAGTTACGTAGGAATGAAAGTTATATCAAATAAAGTGATATGAATGCATGGTTAAGACCAGAGATTTCACATTTTGAGGAAACTTCAATCACTGGAAGTGATATAGGGCTTAAGTTTAGTAACTTTACAGCGTTTTAAAAAACAGATCTTCCCAAAATATAGTCTAAATAGGCCTATGAATTTTAATAGTTTAGGTGGATTAATATCTTATTGTTTAGTATTATAAATAGGCCTAGCATATCTGGCTGCATTTATTGATAGTGGTAGCTTATAACTTATTGATAGTATCGAACCCGAAGGTTCATGATCACGTGAACAGGAGCTCTGCATATATCCTTATTCTTAACTAATGTTTTCCGATCATTCCCTGTTTAATTTACCTTTCTCAAATCATGGTTAATATTATTCTCCCACCTCATTCTAGGCATATGGACCAGACGCTTTTCCTCTGGATTTCTTTTATGAACTGCTGGTTTTCTTATTAAAATAATATATGAAATAATTAAATATCTATGTAAAATACTCTATATATTCATAACACTTTCCTACATTCTTTCATTCTCCATTCATGTCATATTTTCTGTCTATTGTAATATAAGATACTTAACTGTTCTTATGTCTGATTTCCCATAAAGACCATGTCTCACTGTTGTGTAGTTTTCTCTATTCACCTGTCTGTTCATCTCTCTTTTGTCCAAAACATTTTATAAGTATGATTGGGATCGAGGTAATCAGTTGCTACTTAGCCTAATATCCTGTCTGTTTAACTATAGGCTTTTTCTCTTTGAGGTTTTAAAATAAGTGACTACAATATATAGGCTACATATAAAGTTGACAAAAAATTGTAAGTAAGTTATATTAATTCATCCAATAATTTTGCGGAGGATATTAACAGGGGAGAATTTGAAATTTTGGTAGCCTATTTAAATTTCAGTTTACCTGTAGACATAATCATAATCATAGACAACCCATTTTGATCTCTGACCGCTGACGATCTTCCTCTATTCATCTCTGTCCAAAAATTTCCTTCTCCGTCCTCTCATACCAAGCTACAAGATATTTCAGTTTCGGCCTGCTTACGCTTTGACTTCCCTCCAATTTAAGTATTGTCAGTTTTTTTGATAGATTTGTCCTCTGCAATCATTATGATATGGATAACTCAACGTAATCTAGCTGTCTTTATAAACTTAACAATGCTAGAGTCTGTAAATAAGGAATATAATTCCTACATTTTCGTTCACTGGTCCAAATATCTACATAAGAATCTTGCTCTCAAAAATCCAGTCATTCTTCATAACTTTTAGAGTGTATCCAACACTTACTAGGACAGGCCTTAATAGTGGCCAATTTTTTTTTTAATTCGTCAAATGTGATTTTAATATTTTTTGAGAGCATAATAGCATATGTTAGCTAAGAAAATTATATTTTGATTTATTTTTCTATATTATCGTTATTAGTTATAATTGTATCCAAATGTTAAATTCATGAACTGTTTCAAAGTTTCAGTTTCCAATTTAAATTTTGTTAACACATAATAATAGTCCATCCATAGTAATTCTGCCCGAAGGCAGGTCCTTCACTGCAATCATAGCATTTTTATGCTGTGCTTGCAGCTTTACTAGGGAATTGTGTAGGTGTGGTAGCTTCCCGTTGCTTTCCACAATAATAATAATAAAGAATAATAAACAATAATAATAATAATAATAATAATAATAATAATAATAATAATAATAATAATAATAATATAATAATAATAATAATAATAATAAATCCATCCATAGTAATTCTGCCCGAAGGCAGGTCCTTCACTGCAATCATAGCATTTTCATGCTATGTTTTGCAGCTTTACTAGGGAATTATATGGTAGCTTCCCGTTGCTTTCCACACCGGTGAAGGATGATAATAATGATAAAGATGATGATGATGGCCAGATGATTTTTTCGGGGACTGTTGGGCCCTAAGCTTTCTGGCATTTGTCTTACAGGTGAGGAAAAACTCCGATAAACCTCACCCAGGAGCCTGTCTCGATCGGGAATCGAACCCGCGCCCGCTGCGTGACAAGGCAGCACGCTACCTCGAGACCACAGCGATGGATATAATAAATATAATAATAATAATAATAATAATAATAATAATAATAATAATAATAGTAATAATAATAGAGGAGCTTCGGGTAATTTGGACTCCTGTTTTGTTGTTTTCTTCTTTTAATTAAGAGGTTTGAATTTTGTTTAATTACAGTGATTATCATTAGTGTTGTAACTATGAAACAGCTTTGTTATTTTATTCAAATATGGAATCATCTTCATAATTTATACAATTTTTTACATTACAAGAAAGGTCCACTTTAATCTCCATATTCGGATAAAGTGGAACTCAGAGACCACCTTAACTTTTAGTCTATTTTTGTTTATTTACTCTATTAATTTATACAGACAGACACAGATTAATCTGAAAATATTTATGACTGTTCATAATTAAAAAGCGTTGATATTTATTTAATATTTAAAAAAATTAATGTTGATTATAAAATGCACACGTCATTCAGCTGCAGAAAGCGACGGTCTTTGGGTTTAGTAAAATTTCAAGGATATTAAATCAAATTAATTAAGTGAATGGTTTTTACAGATAGCTAGCATCCTCATTGATAAAATATACGTATTCGTGTAAAGTGGACCCAGGTCCTCGTGGAGGGTTCACTTTAACCGAATTCCTTTGTTATGTTAAATTATTTTATACAGCCACCATGTCATATAAAATCAAACCAAACCCGCCAGTATATTAAAACAGCATCTACATAATATAATATATTTAGGAGATTTTTCAACATTTGTAATATTCAATAGCAGAAATTGAGAATTGATTCTCATCATCATCATAGTACATTCACGAATTTAGGCCATTTGTTGACCTGTTTCGGCCTCAAGAGAAACACCATCCAGAAGTCTTTTGAGTGGACGTCCTGGCCTTCTTCTTCCTGCAGGTTGATATCTTAACATTAGTTTGGGTATTCTGTGATCTTCCATTCGATGAACATGTTGTATCCATCTTGACTTATAATCAGAAATTTTGTTTTCTAAAGATTCCATGTGTAATTCTTCTAAGATGTCTTCATTTTTTTTGTGATCTAGTAGTGTGTATCCTGCAGTCCTCCGAAGATATCTCATTTCAGCAGATCTAAGTCTCTGTATATCCTTCTGTTTCAACGTCCATACTTCGCTACCATACAGAAGAGTTGGAAGAGCCAGTGTTTTATACACTTTCAGTCTTGAATGCTTTTGGACTAACTGTGGCTTGAAGATAGAATTTATTAACCCTAAAATTCTTAAAAATTTAGATATTTTTGCATTTACATCCTTTTCTTCTTCATATGAGATATTGCATCCTAGATATGTAAAATTATTCACCTGCTCCAAAATTTTATTGTCCAGTACAATTTTACTTCTGACAGGATCTACACCTTGAAATGCCATAATTTTTGTTTTTTCTGTAGATATCTTTAATCCATATTCTTCTGTAATTTTGTTAAGTTCATACAGACCTTTCTGTAGATTATCTTCGGAATTTGCTATTATTATTTGGTCATCTGCAAACAATAGGGTGTTTAATTTTCTATTTTCTGATATTCTTATTCCAAATTTATATGTTTTGTTCCAGCAACATATTACTTCATTGATATAAATTGCAAAGAGTGTTGGAGATAGGGGGCAGCCTTGTCTCACACCACGATTTATAATTCCTTCTTCAGAAAATCTGTTATTTAATTTAATCTTTATGGTGTTGTCTTTGTAAATATTTTGTATGTTCTGCCGAAGTAAATTTGGTATATTTCTGTCTTCAATATATTTAAGAGTTTTGATCTCTTGACTGTGTCGAATGCTTTTTCAAAATCTATGAAAGCAAAATGTGTTTCTAAGTTGAATTCTCTTCTTTTTTCAAGCAATAGTTTAACAGAAAATGCTGAATCAATGGAAGATCGTCCTTTCCTAAATCCATTTTGACATCCCATAAGGAATTTTTCACTGAAACTTTTCAATTTTCCATTTAAAATGTCTGCATAAATTTTGTAGCATGTGTTTAACAAACTGATTCCCCTATAGTTGTCCATTTTTCTCTTGTCTCCTTTCTTGAACAGGGGTATAACAATGCTTGTCTTCCATTCTTGTGGTATATCTGCATTTTTGAATACATTATTAAAGAAGGACAACAGTCTTTCATGGAACTGTTTGCCTGCATATTTGTACAATTCGGAATTCAAGCCATCTGTGCCAGTTGCCTTCCCATTTTTTAATTTCTTAAACTATTGTTCAATTCTTCCAATGATATTATGGAATCTGTCTCATTATTATTTCGGAAAATTGTATCTTCATAGCTATTGTCAGTCCAAAGACTTTTATAATAATTGAAAAATCTTCTTTGTTACTCCGCAATTAATTTTGGTAGATTCTTTAATATCTTTATTCAAATGTTTTAATATTTTGAAGGCATTAGTTGGAGCTTATGCAAATCTGATTCTAAATGTGTAACAAAATTTAACCATGTTTTCCTATGTCTCTTTCTTATTTCCCTCTTAACAATAGCTCTACTACAGCGTTTGAATTCTATTTCATTTCTACTTTCTTTGTGTTCAAATATTTTTTATAAGCTGCATTTTTTTCTTCAATCAATTGTTTTATTTGATCATCCCAGATTTTTAGAGTTCTATTTCTTCTTTGTTGTATATTTACTTTTCCTAAAGTTTCATTAGCTGCATTTTGAATTATCATTTTTAATGTTTTTCCATTCTTCTTCGACATCATTACTTTCTGGAGTTGTAGCATATATTGCTGAATTCTTCTCGAATATAACCATTTAATGCTGTCATCATAAAATAATTTTACCTTGTACTTTTGTTCTATGCTCTGTTGTTGTTTCTTCTTTTTTAACCATCTTGGTGGAAATCTTATTCTTGCTTCTACTAGGTAGTGATCTGAACCAATATCATATCCTCTGTAGGCTCTGACATCGAGAAACAATTTAAAAATCTTATTATTTGCAATGAAATAATCAATGATTGATTTTGAGTCCTGACGATGCCAGGTATATTTATGTATGTTTCTATGATTGTAAAAGGTATTCGTTATTTTCAGTTCATTGTAGATAGCAAAATCTGTTAATCTTGTCCCATTCCTATTGCTGGTTGGTTCGCCAAATGTTCCAATATTATTGTTGACTTGAGCATTGCCCACTCTGGCATTTAAATCTCCTATTATGAGAATGTAATCATTTCTATTAATTTTGCTATAAATTTCTTGTAATATTTTATAAAATTCTTCATTGTCTTCTTCACGGCCTTCCTCTGGTGCATATACACCAAGAACTGTCAAATTACCTCTATTTATTTCAGTCGAAGCTCTAATATTCTTTCATTCCAGTAAGTGTAGTGTTGAATTTTATTTCTTATGGTTTTATTAATCCAAATCATTACTCCAGCTTGTCCATGGGTTTTCCTGTCGACACCGCTATATATTTGTACATAATTTTGTGTTTCTTCCGTTCCTTTAAGTTTCTTCTTAGTCTCTGTAGTTACTGCAATATCAATGTTTCTATTTTTAAATATACTGTCTAGTTCCTCTTCTTTTTCATGGATGCTTCGGACATTCCAGGTTGCATATCTTACAATATCATTGTGCCGTTTTCTTTTAACCATATTTCTTTGCTGTGGGTCGTCATATTTCAATTCCTTCTGGCTTTTTTCGTGTTGAGACTTGAAAGTAGTTTTGAAGTTCCTTAGGACAGGTTACTGGCCCGACGCTAAGTAGTCCAGTGGTAGGGCTGCTACCTTTTAGTCTCTGGACAGACATTAGGATACCGCATTTACTCAGTACCTGATGGAACGGTTATACCGCCGTGACTCGGTCCTCAGAGCCTCGTTTGTGAAAACAGGTTGTACCACGAGAAGGTGAGGATGAGAATTGGGTAGGAGAGGTTATACACACGTCACTACCCCTTACAACCCGAGAGAATTGATTCTTTGCTTGAAAAACTTTTAATGTGGTCATTTTCATAAATATCACAAATAAACCCTTCTTCCACTCAGAATAAAATAAATTGGCCTTGAACCCGTCAAAGTTGATGAGGGTAAGAAGTTATAATATTTTCTGTTCGAGGGCAGCACCAATTAAAGCATATATATAAATTACAGGGTTCACTCAAACATAAGGGTCAACATTACCCGAACTTCCCTATAATAATAATAATAATAATAATAATAATAATAATAATAATAATAATAATAATAATAATAATAATAATAATAATAATAATAATAATAATAATATAATAATAATAATAATAATAATAATAATAATAATAATAATAATAATAATAATAATATATAATAATAATAATAATAATAATAATAATAATAATAATAATAATAATAATAATAATAATAATCCATCCATAGTAATTCTGCCCGAGAGAAGGTCCTTCACTGCAATCATAGCATTTTCATGCTATGCTTGCAGCTTTACTAGGGAATTGTGTAGGTGTGGTAGCTTCCCGTTGCTTTCCACACCTGTGAAGGATGATAATGATGATAATGGTAATGATAAGGATGATGATGATGATGGCCATATAATTTCGGGGACCGTTTGGGCCTTAAAGTTTTCCTGACATTTGTCTCACAGGTGAGGAAAAACCCCGATAAAAACCTCACCCAAAAAAACTGCCCCGACCGGGGATCGAACCCGGGACCGCTGCGTGACAAGGCAGCACGCTACCTCGAGACCACAGCGGTGGACAATAATAATAATAATAATAATAATAATAATAATAATAATAATAATAATAATAATAATAATAATAATAATAATAATAATAATAATAATAATAATAATAATAATAATAATAATAATAATAATAATTCTTTGTCTTCTTCCTCTACGCATGAAAGCTGGCAGCTTATTGCGTGTTCATTCGCTGTAGGTCCGGGGTATGGTGATGTCCTTCCATCGTAGTTGTGGTCTTCTTAAAGGTTTTTTCTGCTGAGGTGTCCAGTCCCGTACTTTCTTCACTAATCTACTGTTCTCCATTCTATCTATGTGATAGTTACAGTTTAGTATTCTATCATTTATCCAGAGGTTTATAGGTACAATTTCACATTCTTCTCTAATAACAGAGCTGCGAATTTTCTCTCTCAGCGATTTTCCTACGATTTTCCTTAAAATTTAATTTCGGTTGTTTCATTGATATGTTTTGTTTTTTTGAGTTTCTGTTCGGCATTCACAACCATATGTTAGAACTGGTCTTATGATAGATTTGTAAATTCTTACTTTTGTATCTATTCTTAATTTTTTATTTTTCTAAACAGTGTTGTTTGAACACCGATATTTTGTTTGCATTATTTGCTTGATGGAGGATTTCATCTGTTATTCTGTTGCTGTTATTAATTTTTATTCATAAATATTTGAATTTC